>JAQQSU010016011.1:0-11039 GCA_028627135.1 Pseudochirops cupreus
ATATGGACAGTGGGAGACAAAGGATAGTCACCTCAGTAACATGAGGGAGGAAAGAGTTTTGGAGATCATTACTCCTTGTAGTTGTAACAATGCTAGCTATAAGCTCTAAAAAAATCCCCAACAATTGGAACCTATAGGAGAGTTGCCACTAATGGCAACTTTATGTGAAGAGCTTAATGGAGACACTTTGAAGAGAGATAAAGAACTTCAATTTCTGAATTGCCCTTTTGCCACATATGTTGATCATAGATGTCATGGTACTATTCTGTTTGAGTTTTAGCCCACTCTTATCATAGATATGTGTGTACTTGGTCAGGGTATATGTGTATGTACAATCAGGATTTGGGAGTTATTTTTTAAATACCAACTTTTCTTACTTTGCCACTATAATAAATACAATTTCTCATAAGCTGTTGATAATCTATGAGAATCAGCAGTTGGTTAACACTCCAGGAATGTTAGTTAAAACCCTGTGCTCAAGATTACCCCTAGAGGTCTGAGACAAAGAGTAGCAGGTATCTTCTGGAGACCCAACCCACCAATGCAAGGGAAAATGAGCAAAGAGTCCTGAGAGACAGACTATATTATGATGAAAGGGCTGTTCCAACTCAAAACTTCTATGATCTATAAGATAATAAAGTTGATAACTGACAGAAATTTTACCAAGAAATAATGAAAAAAAAACATTCTTACTCTTTAAATCAAACATCCTCATTGCTTTTCTTGATGACATATAAGGAAGGAAAGGGAAGGGGGAAGAGGTATAGCTAAGGATTGCTGTGTACTATGTTGTTCTCTCTGTGTTTATTTTTATGAAATGTCTGGTAGTAAAGGTCACCAACATCTTTTAATTAGCAGTTACATTGGAATTGTTTTACATATATAGATAGATATACACATGGACACTCATGCATATACACATATGTACATACACACACATACTACTTAGCTTTAATTATGCACACAATTTTTGAGAAACCAATGAACATTATTAAAGGACTGTGTCTTGCCCTACATATGCTCAATAATTTAGCAACTCTTCCATGCTTAATACTGGACAAAATGTCACACTTAAACAGAAGCTGTTTTCTATAAACTATAGATATTTACAAAATAGTTACTGTTTGCAGAGTAATTATAAGATAGAATTGTTTTAGAGATTCCAATATTAGCTTCAAGTAACATTGAAGCATCTATTCCCAATAGGTCAATTTCCACATTAATCTCAAAATGCTAATGCTGGTTGATTACAACACTAAATTTTAGAATCGCAGAATGAACATTAAATCCTAGCTCTATTCTATTTCTCCAAACTTACACTTTACTCTTTTATGTGTACTCAGTGATTCAGCAACATTGGTCTTCTTGCTATTCCTCAAATGAGAAATGCCATCTCAATGTCTCATGCCCCCAGACTTTCCCTCAGGAGTGCACTCCTGCATTTTCTGGCTTCCCTCATATTCCTGATCCAAGGCTATCTTTTGCCTGTGCCCTGTCCCAAAGTGTGCTCTCAAGAGGTAATTATGAAATTTACATTATGAAACTTTATACCATAGAGACAGCAAATGCCACACAGTTTGCTTGATTGTTTTGTTTACTGTCTACACTTAAGAAAGTGATGGAGAAAACGTTCATAATGTGAAGTAAAGTTAAATTGCATTTTATATTCATTTCCATTCTTGGGGAGCTGATTGATAAATATCCCCTAAAATACCTCTTCCTTTCCCATCTCCCCTACCCGTCATCCATTATTAGTGACTTCCTTTTTAGATTACTTCCTATTTTCCTTATATAAAACTTGTATTCCTCTCCCACCTGTGCCATGTTTTTCTTCCCTTAGAGTGTAACCTCCCTGAGGCAGGGATTTAATTCTTCCTTTTCTTTTTATCCTCAGCATTTAGGACAGTGACTTGCACATAGTATAAGCTTGATGCACATGTGCTGCTCACTTGTTGTATGTCTTTGATCAGGTCAATCAGTCAATTGACAAACATTTATTAAGTGCCCACTATGTGTCAAGAACTAAGAATTTTGAAAAAAAGAAGGAAGGAAGGAAGGGAAGAAGGAAGGCATGAAGGAAGGAACAAAGGAATGAAGGAAGGAATGAAGGGAGAAAGAAAGGAAGGAAGGAAAATTATTTCTTCCCTCAAGGAATTTATATTCTGTTTTCACAATAATACATAAAATATGAGTAGATAATCAATGTATATCTGATATATAAGATATTCTCAGGTAAGGAGAAGTTATTAGATGTCTTGGGGATCCTGAAATGTTTCATGCTAACAGAGAAAATGGAAATTGAGTTGTTTTGAAAATCATTAGGGGTTCAGAAGTGGAAGAAAGAAGTACATTCCAGGCTATTGAAGGACATAAAGGCTAACAAGTAGTATAATTTAGCTTGACCAGGGAGTTTGTGAAGGGGAGAAATACATAATAAGCCTAGAAAAGTAAACTAAAGACAGGCCTTTCAATGCTAAACAATTTTAAGAAGGGTTTCTATATAGGCCAATAGGCAATAAACTGTGACACATCACTCATTCTCAGTTTTGTCATGTGAAAAATGAGGTAGCAGGGACTGGGAAAATAACTACATTATCTCTAAAACACTTTCCAACTCAGTCTAGATCCTAGGATGGAAACCAATTCTTCTTAAAACAGAACTCATTAGTTCTCCTCATAAAGCACACCATCTTTCAAATGTCTCTGTTTCTGTTAAAGGTACCACATTTTCCTAGGCACACACTTTTCAAACCAAGAAATCACTCTTCCTTATCATTAATTAGTTGCCAAGTCATTTTTCTTCTACCTCTGTAAGAGATCTTGTTTCACTGCACTAGAAATTGGATTGGAGTGAAAGGACTTAGGGTCAAATAATAGCTCAATCACCTCTTATCTGAGTGATCTTGACTAAGTCTTTTAACTTATATAGGGCCTCAGTGTTTTTCATCTGTAAAATGAAGCTGCCATAGTGATTGGATAGTAATTCAGTAGCCAATAAAATTTATCAAGCACCTACAATGTGCCAGGCACTATGTTAAGTACTTGTGATACAAAAACAAAAAAAGATAGTCTCTGCCCTCAAGAAGCTTACAATCTAATGGAAGAAGAAAATATAAAAGAAAGCCAAAAAAGGGAGGGGGGAGTCAAAGAAATCTAAAATGAGTGCAGTAAAGTGGAAAATTAAGAAATATCTAAGAAGAAGATTCCTTTTTGTATCTCCTCCTTAAGTGTCAGTTGAGGAGTTCATGACCACAAGAGGGCTGCTGGTATTGGCAAGGAGGGAGCACCAAGGATGACTCTGCAAGATGATGAGTTTACTGGAGGCTTGGTAAAGTAAAAAAAATCCAACATAAATGTATAAATTGGATTAGTTATTAATCCATGATCTTTTGCTTCTTTCCTTTTACCACCCTAGTTCAGAGTTGCTCAATTGTCCTAGGTTCCAATTGTACTCTCTTCATAAAATCACAAATTTTGAGCTAAAGAGGAAGGGAGACACCATCTAGTCTAGGTTCATGCATTTACAGATAAGGAAGCTAAAACCTAGGAAGTTTTAACTTTGCCAAGACACTTCACAAAATGACATTCCTTAGCCATAGAACTGAATATACTCATTCTCAAAGAATTTCAGTTGTTCCCCATTATCTACAGAAAAATTACAAGTCTCTGAGTCTAGAAACTATAGACCTGCCTTAGTAGGCTCCCACATAGCTTTCCATGCTTATTCATACTACTTTCCTTTACAAACTATCCATTTTAGGTAAACTAAATTATCAGTTACTCCATAAATTTGATATTCTATCTCTTACGCCCATATTTTGTCATAAACCATTCCCTATCATTGAAATGTACTCCCACATCTTTAATACTTACAACATATATCTTCAAGTCTCAGCTTAAAAGACATTTCTTTGACAAAGTCTTCTTCATTCCTTCCATTTAAATTTTCCCTACATTATTATTATCTATATACGTGTTATACCACTCTCACCCGATCTCATGTATATCATCATACTCGGGAGACTATAGACTACTGTGTATTTTAATTCCCAAGACTTACAATCATATTAAAAAACAACAGCAGGGGAATGGTTGAATAAGTTGTGGTATGTAATTATGATGCAATATTATTTTACTATAATAAATGATATGCAGGATGCTCTCAGAAAAACCTAGAAAGACTTGAATGGATTGATGCAAAGTGAAATGTACTGGGCACAAAGTAACAGCAGTATTGTAGGATAGTCAGATGTGAATGGCTTAGCAGTTCTCAGTAATACAATGATCCATGACAACTCTGAAGGATTTATAATGAAAAATGCCATCCATTCCCAGGGAAAGAACTGATGGTATCTGAAAACAGACTGAAACAACTTTTCTTTTTTTTTTCCACTTCATTTTTCTTGAGGATTTTTTCTATGTTTTCTTTCACAATAAGACTATTATGGACATGTTCTGCATGACTACACATATGTAACCTATATGGAATTTCTCATCTGCTCAATGGGGCGGGGGGAGGTGGAAAGGAAGGAGGGGAGAGAATTTAAAACTCAAAGTTTTAAAAACAAATGTTAAAATTGTTTTTACACGTAAGTGGGAAAAATTGAATACTACATAAATGCAAACGATAGAACAACAACAACAGCAAATCAGGACTTTCTCTTTCCTATCCTCCCCTACTCTCACCTCCCCTCTCCTCCCCTCCCATTCCCTTCCCTCCTTTCTCCTACTCTACCCTCCCCTCCCCTCCCCTTCCCTTGCCTTCCCTTCCCTTCCTTCCCTTCCTTCCCTTTCCTTGCCTTCCCTTCCCTTTCTTGCCTTCTCTTGCCTTGCCTTGCCTTGCCTTGCCTTCCCTTCCTTCCTTTCCCTTGCCTTGCCTTCCCTACCCTTCTTTACCCTTCCCTACTCTTCCCTTCCCTTCCCTTCCTTTCCCTTCCTTCCTCTTTTTCCTCTTGCTATCTCTTTTTCTTCCTTCCTTCCTTCTTTCCTTCCTTCCTTCCTTCCTCCCTTTCTTCCTCTCTTGCTCTTTCATTCTTTCTTCTGTTGATAGTCTAGATTTAAAATAGTTATGGAGAAGACCTCCCCCCCACCACCACCACCACTGCCAATCAGTCTCCCAGGCTGGAAGATCAGAAACTACTCACAAGTACAATTTGACTAACACATTGCAGGGGAGATTTAATTTAAACTTTTTTTTGCTATGTGGACCAGTTTATCCTTCAAAATCCTATCTATAATAGTGCTAAATTTAGTACAAATGCACAATTGTCTTGGCCCACAGATGCTCAGAACTCCTAAGCTCAAAAGATCCATGAGAGAAGTCTCTGATCCACCTTAGCAAAGGAAATTTTTACACCATGATTTTTCTATGTTAATTATATTTTAGGTTCAATACCAGTTCCTCTAACACCAGCATCACCCATGACAGATTATTTGTGATGTAGGAAACTCTTTAAGAGTATATATCAGAGGACCCAAAACTAGATAAAATATTTCATTAAAAAACATTTTCTATAGATAATTCTGATCTCAATTTTACATGAGTGAACTGTTTCAGGGACAAACAGATACATCAAATGCCAAACTTGAGGATAACAAAAAAATCAGTCAAAGTACTTGATTCTGTCCAGGTGTTTGAGTGGAGGTTTTATAAGACAAATTCTCTTTCCCATAAACACTGGTCCACCTATTCTCTTTTACTTGGCCTCCCTTTGTGACCACCAGTACATGTTTGTAAGACTAGAGTGAGAAGTACCAGCTGTGGCCCTGAAACTGAACTAATTTGCTCATGAAGGAATTGAACTGATGACCTTGGACTCATTATAACCATGCTGGAAGCAACTGAGCTAACCAGTTAGAGCTAAAAAATAGCATTCAATACATTATTAATGGCCAGATTTCTAAATTATTAACAATATCAATAATGTTACTAGCAAAAACATGTAGTTGCCAATTCTTGTATTACTCAGAGTAGATATGGACCAATAAATTAATTTCATGCTCATTGTCTGTTACATATTTTTTAGTGACACCAGTATAGTCAAATGTATATATCTATAACTTAAACTTTTAGAAATTTGCGAGAACCTCAGAGAGAAAGATTAAGTTGTTTGTTGGTGTTAAAGCCTAGTAAAGGCAGGATTTGAAACCAGATCCTCCCAATTTCATGTTCAGCACTCTCTCAGTTCTGCTAAGCTGTCTAATATGTATTAGTTATACAAAGTGTCCTAAATAAATTCTATTACTAAGATTTTATTTAAAGTATCAAAAAGTTTAAAATTTTACCTGCTCATTCTTTAGTCATTAATTTAAAATATGCATTAACTGATTGCATATTTCTCTGTTAATTATCAAGTGCTGAAATATTCATTCATATGTCATCAGCAATGGTGTTGTCTAGGAGATATAATTATTGTGTATCACAAGATTTTGAAAAAATAGCTGAAAAGATGCTAATTTGTAAATGATAAAATGGAATGTACTCAAGAGGAAAAATGAATGATTTATTAACACATTAAGGAAAAAGCTCACTTGTCCTGTTTTTTTCCCTCTGAGCTTATAAGTATAAATATCAGACATTACAATCAAATACTGTTTTGCTCATTAGGCTGATCTTTAAGGATGCTGACTCAGCTGATGCTAATGAGATTTTTAAACCTTAAACTTTGTTGATTAGGTCATTGAGTTAGTCCTTGTTAGTAACATTGCAATCCCATTCATTGACTGTTTGCAGAAAGAAAAAAAAAACCTAACTGGATATTTTGCCTCTTTATTTTTGTGGAGGGTAAGCAGTTTTTGCATAAGAATGGCACTGGTTTGCTTTCTTCCTCCTATGTTCCATTTCCCAAGGTTATCACTTCAGTTGATGAATACAATGCAAAAGTTCTGTAAAATTAAAAAAAAATTAATACCTAACAAACAGAACAATCTATGGAAATTTTAGATTGTTGACCCAAGATAGGATATAGAAGCTAAGTTAGGGAATGCAAGTCAGCAAGATCAAAGATGAAAAAAATTTGAAAGGAGGAAACAGGACACTTAAAAAGCCACAGTTAAGTAACAAATCCAGTCAAAGCACTGAATTTGGGGAAAATCATATGAACGGACTTATCAGAATGATAAGACTCATGATCCAGAAACAAGTCTCTAGGCCAAGAATCTAGACAAGGGATTAAATGCATGAACGTAGGAACAGGAAGGAAGGGAAACCAGGCAGAAAACTCAGACCAAGGAAGTGAAGAAATGAACACCAACATATAAGAGCAAAATAGACAGTATCATATTATCAGGCATTCTACCTTCCATGGGAAATATTAATCAAGGAAACAGACATCTGGATGAGGTAAATCATCATCTCAGGCTTGAGGTAGGCCAGAGACACATAATTCTCTACTGTGATTGTGTGGAAAACAAGGTCAGTCAGAAATACATACGCAGGAGACCTTGGAAGGTAGCAAGGATTGGGGCCCAGGGGGAACCCAACATATGCTGAAATTGAATGGATAAACTCTACATATAGAATCATAGGATTTTGTTCTTGAAGGCTACTCAGAAATCTAGTCCAAGCCTTTCACTGTATAGATAAGGAAATTGAGGTCATAGAGTTTAAGTGATTTGCCCAAGGTCACGAAGCTTGTAAGTAGCAGAGCCAAGATTCAAAGCTAACTTCTTTGATTTAAAATGCTAATATAGCAAGCTGTTTTATCTGGAATAGAAGGCCTTAACACACACACACACACACACACACACACATATCTCACATACATACATGCATGTATGTATATGTGTACATGCATAAATGTAAATATATACACCTATACATGCATAGGCATGTGTATGCATATGACATAATATGCATATGTGTTTGTGAGTATATATGCGTGTATGCATGTGTTTATGTATTCCACATGATATTCCACATGATATTCCACATCAGCTCATTTCCAAAGCATGGTGCCAGGATCCACTGCTGTAACCATATACCTGAGACAAAATGATAAACATTGGAAATGACAAATTTGGCAATATCTGGTGACTAGTGATCAGTGATGCGTTTAACTCAGATAGAGTGAATCTTGTGGTCAACAATGACCTCTTAATGACCACATGACTACATGGTTTGTATGTTCTAATATGGTCCCAACCATCACAAGTTCAAGGACACTATCAAGGTAGAGAATGGAAAGCTGATGATTAATGGAAAAGCCATTTGCTTTTTCCAGGAGCAGTATCCCACCAATATTAAATGGGGAAATATTGAAGCCAGGTAAGTTACAGCTTCTTCTGATATCTTTAGCACCATGGAAAAGTTCAGAACTTACTTGAAGGGAGCCAAGTGAGTCTTTATCTCTGCATCTTCTGCTGATGCCCTTATGTTTGTGATGAGAATGGACCATGACAAATACAATAATTTCCTTAAAAAAAAAAACCGTTAGTGATGCCTCCTGTACTACTAACTGCTTAGCCCCCTTGGCCAAGGTCATTCATGACAACTTTACCATTCTGGAAGGTCTCATGACCATAATCCATGTCATTACTGCTATGCAGAAGACAATAGATGGCCCCTCTGGCAAGCTAGTATGTGATGATCATGGTGCTGCCAAAAATATGATCATTGTTTCTATTGGTGCTGCTAAGGTTGTTGGCAAAGACATACCTGAGCTGAATGGAAAGTTCATATCCATGACCATCCATGTTCCTACTCCCAATATAACTGTTGTGGATCTGACTTACTGCCTAGAGAAATCTACCAAATATGTAGTATCAAGAAAATGATGAAACATAAGAACCCTTGAAGTCAATCTTGGGCTACAAAGAAAATCAAGTTGTATCTTGTACTTTAACAGTTATACCCACTCATCTACCTATGATGCTGCAACTGGTATTACTCTCAATGACCATTTTGTCAAGCTCATTTCCTGGCATGATAATGAGCACAGTTATAGGAAACATGTAATTTTGCCCCTGGTCTACTTGGCCTTCAAGTAGCAAAGTAGAAATCCATGGATCTTCACTTCCAATCAAAAAAAGAGTTCCATCACTGAGGAGTCCATAGCCCTAACCTATCTGCATATATTGGGGTTGCCATTCTCCATTCACATCCTTGCCCCAAAGTATACATGTCAAGGGTGCATAGAATCCTATATTGTGTACCAGTCAATGCAGTCACCATATTGAATGCAAATGTATCTAAATATTCCAATATTTCAAACCATTTCTCAATCCCTGATAAATCTTCGCATTGTGTCTAAACCACAGAATTATAGTAACCTGGAGTTGAGTATCCAAAGAACATATCATCTATCTCATAATTGAACACATATCCCCAATAGAATTTATCCATTAATTGATCATCCATATTTTCCTTGAAGTAAATGGTTACCTACTAACTCTTGAAATAGCTCCTTTCAGTACTGTCATTTACTATACCAGACACTATTGTTTAACTCTTGTTATGCTTTGTTTTCATTGTGATTGGGGCTACTTAGCAGATGAGAAGAAATATTTCCTCTGGTAACTCTGTGATCTCACAACATATATCTCATCAGTTCTTACTTAATGAAAGGGAGTTAAGAAAGACTCATCTAGTGACTGAGTTTCTGATTTTCTCAGTCAGCATCCAGAGTTTGTTGTGTCACGAAACCAGCACTCACAGACTGATACAACTCTTGACCTTGATACTCATCCTGTGATAGAGGGAAACATTGGTTATTTGATGTAGTTTCTAGCTCCTCTATTCCAGAAGCCTCCTAAAAACAGGGTCCCCCAAAAACTAATCACTATGTTCCAATGCACCAATATTGCCAGCATGCTCATAGATCATCATGTGAATTCTGGCATAGTATCTATTAGAGTATTACAACCCAACTCCATTGCAGAGGTCCCAAGACACTGGCTAGAGTTAAAAACAAATAAACAAACAATTTTGTTGTTGTTCAGTTTTTTGGATGTTTTTTTTTCTTAGGGTGGCTCATTCTCAGCTTTTCAACTCCAGACACAATTGTCATAGGACCAAGCAATGCTTCTGTAACCACATCACTCTCTTCAGAAAATTCTTTTTTTTTTTCTTCCTGATCAGATCTGCCTTTCTTTTTTGAGAACTTTCCATAGTTCACAGACTGACTTCCCCTCTGGAATTTTACCTCATTAGGTTCAAACTTTATCTGAATTCTTTGAAATCTAGTCTCACAAAAATCTATGGTGCTGATCAAATAATACATGGTACTCCTTATCTTTATCACAAAATTTAACATGGAGTGTTCAGTTCACTGTAAGATTCCTGAAACTCTCTCCCTATTAACATTTCCCTCTTGTTCGATGCACAAATAATAAATGGTCTCTTGTTGGTTCTTCCACTTTTGAAGGATGAATGTAAGAAATCATTAGCTGTTGAAATGCAAGGCTCTTATCTTCCCTAGATTTTGTCAATCATTCCCTGAAATTTCTGATCAATTGTCTAGGACTTTAGTCTACAGTGAGTCTTTTCTCCTTTACACATAGCTCTTTTTTTTTTTTTATTTTCTCTAGTCCATTTTATTTTCATGTATTTTCACATTTTTGTTTAAAATTTACTTATTTACTTTTAATTTACAAAATTCAGTTCCACAATCACTTGAGTTTCAGATTTTCTCCTCTCCCTCCCCCCCCCCCCCCATGGTGGCGTGCAATCATTTATAGGATCTGCAAATACTTTCACATTGTACAATACTTTGGTTATATAGAAGGGTTGTAACCAATAAGTGATCACTGGGAAAAGAAAAAAAAAATAAAGCAAAACCCGACATGAAAGAGAACGATAGCATGTGTTGCTTCAGTCTCCATTTAAACTATAGTCTTTCTATATCTTTCTCTGAGTTTAGATATCTCCTTCCATCCTGAAGCTTGTAGAGCTGTCTTTAGCTGTGCGTTGTTGAGGATAGTCAAGTTTATCAAGGTTGGTCATCATATGTACGATGTGTCTGTGATTGTGTACAGATTTTGCTGGTTCTGCTCTTCTCACTTAGCATCAGTCCATATAAGCCTCTCCAGCCTCTCCAGGT
>JAQQSU010016012.1:0-11039 GCA_028627135.1 Pseudochirops cupreus
GATATATGGAGGGGGGGGGAAGAAAGAGAGTGAAAAGTACAATCATATTGCTATCCTAGGTGACTAGAAGGATGGTAGTGCCCTCAACAGTGATAGGAAAGTTGGGAAGAAAGGAGGATTTGGGGGAAAAGATGATAAGCTTTGATAGGTGATAGATAGAGAGACAGATATAAAAGAGAGATAGACAGATACAGATAGCTAGATAAATATATAGATAGACTTATAAAAGATAGACAGAGATAGATAGATAGATAGATAGATAGATAGATAGATAGATAGATTTATTTAGACTTATTTAGCACTTAATATATGCCAGGCACTATGTTGCATGTGCATATGGTGAGTTTGAGATGACTATGGGACATCCATTTTGAAATGGAACAATACCAGTAAGGTGTTGGCCATGGAAGCAATAAATATATTGTGGAGCTAGATGGCATAGTGGGTGGAATGTTGGGCCAAAGGGAGGAAGATCTGAGCTCAAATCTGGCCTCAGTCACTTCCTAGCTATATGACTTTAGGCAAGTCCTTTAAAAAAACTCTGCCTCAATTTCCCCAACTATAAAATGGAGATAATAATAGAACCATTTCCTCAAGGTTTTGTGAGAATGAAGTGAGATAATATTTGTAAAGTGCTTTGTAAACCTTAAGGTCCTAAATAAATATTAGTTATTATTCTTATGGAGATGGAATTGATAGAATGAATTCAAGTCCTACCCCTGACACATAGTGATTATGTGACCTTGGGCAAGTTACTGCAAGCATATCAATGCTGCAGGCAATTCTCTAAAATTATAAGCTCCAAAATAGTTGCAATTTATACTGGTAGAGGGGGGAGCAAAGAAGGAAGAAGAAAAGGAAGGAAAGAAGGAAGGAAGGAAGGAAGGATTCAAGAAAGAAGGAGGGAAGGGAGGGAAAGGAGTGAAAGAAGGAAAGGAGGGAGAAAGGAAAGGAAGAAGAGGGAAGGAAGAAAGAGAGGAAAGGAAGAAAAGATAAGAAAAGAAGGAAGAAAAAGAGGAAGGGGAAAAAGAAGGAAGAAAGAAAATGAGTGAATAAGGGAATAAGAGAAAAGAGAAAGGGAAGAAGGAGGGAAGGAAGGAAGGAGGGAAGAAGGAGGGAGAGAGGGAGGGAAAGAAGGAAGGAAAGAAAGAAGGAAAGAAGGAAGGAAGGAAGAAAAGAAGGAAGGAAGGAAGGAAATGAGCACTTTCTAAGCATCCTATTTGCCAGGCACTAGTTGAGAGTTCCTTACCCTGATGAAATTACAGGTTGAAGGCAAAGAAAATGCGTTATGAAATACTATACTGTACAGTTTTGTATAGTGTAAGTCAAAAGGATTCAAATTTTCTCTGATTTCTTCTTCTCAAGACTGGCCTTGGTAAGGAAGATTATTGTCAGAAGAGGGCAGGAGAACCCTTTGAGTTGGATCTCTAGTGCGCCCTCTTCGTGGTACAGATGAGGACAGTGCCATCTAGAGGATGAAGTGATCTGCCTGAAGCCACACAAACAGCAAAGCAGGCACCATCCTGGTAAACCTTCATGCTGCTGTTTCAGTCCCCCTAGAATCTTCTGCTCTCTTTTGACTGACACTTTTCATTTTACCACTAAAGCCTCCATTTAACTTTAGCTAAAGCCTTGTTTCCTGCTAAGATGAAATTTCTTGGAAAAGCTGTTATTAGTCATTTATACCTCTGTGTCTATGAGATTGACTTTGAATAGACTTTCATGGGAGGAAGGGGAAAAGGCTGAGGTGCTAAGTTTGGGCTTAGGGCACCCACTGGGAACAAGAAAGTCTTCAGGAAGGAAGTAATAGGGCACCAATTTTGTTAATTTTACAATTTACCTTAGCATCTGTAGTGGTAGAGAAAGTGTGGGCCCCACATGTATGAGGAAAGGGATCTCATGTGTGTAATTTGTGGCACAAAGCGAGACAGACAGACATTACCAATGTCTTTGCCTGCCACCCTTCTCTAAGGAAAACTTGGATTTGTGGCAGGAGGTGAAACAGGAAATTGGGACCAGAGGCCAGCACTCTGTTTTCAGAGAGAGGAGTTACTGGGTTAGAAGCATATCCATCTGCTCCCTTAAATATTGTTAGTCTAGGAGTTCTGATCAGGTTCCAGTTATGCTCTCTTTGTTATTTCTGGGGGGAAGAAGGACAAAAGGTTCTGTATCCAAGACTTGAACCCTTTTCCACCTAATACCTATAGCCAAAAAGTCCATTGATCTAAAACATAGCATATAAATGAGAGAAGATAGACAGAGGAAAATATATACCAGACAATACAGAATGAAAAAGCTTTTTCGTTGGGAAAAAGAAAAATCAGCTCAATCAAGACAAAGTGTCCTAGATCTCAACCAAGGAGAAACTTCCCAAAGTCTCTAGGGCAACAAACTGGGAATGGGAATATGATGAACACTATTCCTCTTCTCGTGTCTTCCAGATTCTTTTCATTTGGCAGCCTGAAGTGGGGGTTGGTTTCTTCTATCTTTTCTCTCAAAGTTGGGAGCTGAGTGTGGGGAGTCCTGAAAAATGCTTGAAGGGGTCTCTGACTTGGACAGTCCCCAAGGGGGTCTGGCCGAGAACTGAAACTTTCATCCATTTGCCCTGCCCCTCACACAGGGCAGGGCCTTTATCTCTACCATGGGGGAGACCCAGTGATTCTGGGATGGGAGTTACATTTTGCAGAATGTTGGAGCTAGACGAGACCTCGGAAATCATCTAATCTAATCTCTTCATTTTAAAGAGGGAGAAACACCGGCCCAGAAAGGAGAAATAGCTTGCTTAGATTCATACAGGTTGGCCTCAAACCCAGACTCTGATTCCATAGTCTCCTGGGGCCTGGCCTTGATGCTCTACCACCACCATCCTTGAACTGGCCCTGATCTTTGCAGGCATCTCTGGGAATTCTGATACCTGGGGTCAAGCTGGTTGAGGTGGGTGTGAAGGACAAGAATCCAGAGCCACTTCAGGGATGTGGCCAAGGAGGAAGGAGGCTTAGAGAAGAAAGCTCTGCCCTTCCCTGCCGTACCTAATGATTCTCAGGAAGAAGAATGCACAGAGTCATTAATCTTGCCTTGGAAAGGACCTTTGAGTCCGTTAAATCCAACCTCATTTTACAGATGAAGAATCTGTGGGTCAGAGCAGTTAAGTGACTCACCTAGGGCAACCCAGCAAATAAGTGCCTGAGGTAGAATCCAAACTCAGGTCCCAACATTTAGGTCCCACAACATCTCCTCCATTGGGTTGCCTGGGAATGGGAAGGGGTAAAGAACAAGCATTTTTTTATGTGCCTACTATGTGGCAGGCACTGTGTTAATGCTTTATAAGTATCTCATTTGATCCTCACAACAATCCTGGGAGATAGGTGCTATTATGCTCCTTATTTTGCAATAGAGGAAAACAAGGACAACAGAGGTTAAGTGACTAGCCCAAGGTCATACATCTGATAACGATCTGAGGTGGGATATTATTTCAGGTCTTCCTGACTCCACATCCAGCTTTCCATCCATTGTGCCTCCTAGATGGCTCAGAGCATCATGGTAAGACGCTATGATCCTAAATGTATAACAATAATGAAGATATTGGTGTTATAGACCTGAGGCAGAGGAATATGGTGAAAATTGTTTTATTTTTAAAAAAATAGCTATAGAGATTCAAGTCCTTTCTGAGGCTTAAGAAAGCCAACCAACCTAGAGAACCAACAAAAGGAAGGGTCTCGCATCAGAGACAAAACAAAGGTCCCTCTCTGTGCACGCTGTCATCTGGCATGTTTGCTTGTTTTCCTCACATCTGGCTTCCACCCTCCCAGCCCACACCAAGCTCCTACTCTAAATTCATGCATGTAGCCTCAGTCAGAGCATGGAAGTGGGTGGAAGTGGTGGGAACTCATCTAAATTTGCCTCTCTAGAGAATAAAAGACCCATAGTTTGATCTGCAGCAGGGATGACCAGAGTCCCATAAAAGAGCCCATGGTGACTGAACAAGACGTCAGGTCACAGCAGATTCTGTTAGACTGAGTAATAGAGATTCAGAGCATTTCTTCTCATTCATAGCAATATTCTTCATAGAAACATATTTGAGGCAGACTAGACAAAAGGTCAGTGATTGTACAGAAGGGACCAAACCTGGCTGAATTCTCCTGGGGATAGCGGGCCATTTGTCTAAGTGACGTATGAGCAAACCTGAACTTTTTGGACTTTTCAAGGCATGGAGGAGGAGGAATTGGGGACTGAGTCCTTGGGAATTACTTGGCAGCCTGTGACCATGAGGATGCCCCTACTCTGCTTTGTGTATGTTGTTCGAATGTATTTTTTAAAATCCTCATTTTATCAGTGTTTTTTGTTTTAGCATAGTAATTTCCCATTTCCAATCCTTTCCTGCCAAACAGAACCTTCCTTTGTGACAAAGAAAGTCAAGTAAGCAAAAATATCTGGTCCAGAAACCTTGCCTGGCAATGTAGGTAATATTCTGTCCTAGCGGTACTCCCTTACATCTCCCGTCTGCTATGAGGTAGGAGACATGATTTGCTCATTTCTCTTCTCTAGGACTTTTCACTGATTTTTCCAGTACTCAGAATTCAGCTTCATTTTGGTGCTCTTTTAAAAAATATATATCATTGCAGTTATTGTCCATATAGTTTTCTTGGTTCTGTTTATTTTGCTTTCCAACAGTTCATACAAATCTTTCCACATTTCTCTAAATTTCTTCATATTCTTTATTTCTTACTGTGACCATAACATTCCATTCCATTCATATTCATAACATATTACCCAATGCTACAGTTCAAGGTTTCACCTTGATCCACAAAGCTCAACCTGAGCCTGTCACTCATGCCACTCACTGGGTCAAGAGAGACACCACTAAAGGGTTATATGGACAACAATATTCAGAAAACCACCATGGGGGGGGGGCTTGGCACTATATGTAGCTTCACACTCTGGCAGGCTTGGAAGCTCCCTGGACAGTTCTGGGATGCTGTGCATGTGTGTGGAGCAATGACTCCTGATTGGCTAAGAGACAATGGACCAGAGGAAGAGGGAAGGTGTGGACTTTGGATGGGACTTGAATTTTACTTCTCTCTGAGCCATGAGCATGGAAGAGAAAGTCAGCACCCAAGCATGCCCAGTGATTCCCAGCACCTACAGCTCTAGAGAAAGCTAATAATAGACTAAGGTAAAAGCATTCTTTCCCCAGTTGAGCTGAGCTTTTATCTCACTTTATGCTGGTGTATTCTTATTGCCTAAATTTATCTGTGTGGTTTCTTGGATTACTGTTCTACTATTTTGTTCAATAAACATTTTTATTTGTTGTCTATGATTATTTTTTGCATTGAAAGGAGAGAGAAGATTAAATTGCCTGAGATTAACATATTATCTTCCAGATCTGGGGTGGAACTATTCTCCTGGGTTTGTTTTTTTTTTTGCCCCTTGGAACCCCCGAAAGAATCATATACTCAGACTTTGAAAAATTGATATCTGATATATCAGTATAATTCTACCCTCAATTATGTGGCTCCCACCTATAAGGAAGAAGAAGGAAGGAAGGATCACACAGTCATGGTCCCCACAAAAGTAAATGCTAGTTTCCCTGAGAGGTAGAGTGGAGCATTTCAGATCTATCTAAATCTGTTTTATTCGGACCATCCAGTCCTATATTATATGTTTTGCCAGATATATAGATGACTACTTACATATAGATAGCCCATATATAGGTAACTTACACAGAATCCTCAGAGAAAGATACTTAGGTACTTGGGGAAGCTTTCTGATCTTCTGTCATTTTTTTGTACCCTTCTCTACAGTGTTTTGCCAGTATTCAGAGAATCATAGATTTGGAGCGCAAAGAGATCCATGAGATCATAGAGTCTGACTTCCTCATTTTACAGGTGAGGAAACTGAGGCCAAGAGATATACAGGTGATTTGTCTTTTTTGACACGTGCATGTCTTGTTGCTGTTCTCCTACAATACTCCCGATGCCCAATAAACATGGCTGACAAACTGGTTCTATAGGCAAGATGATGAAAAACATCATCCTCCCCTTCCTTGGTAGAGTAGTGGGGAGGGAGGGTCTACAGGTGGTAAATGCTGGTTTTGGTATCAGGTGAGGTTACTATGCTGGTTGGTTTTGTCAAACAATTTATTCTTGATATAGCAGAGAGTTCAATCAGGGGTTAGATATATTAGAAAGTGACTGTGGTTTAAAAACGAAAAGCACCTATGAAACATTTAAATTATATTTGTACGCACAGAGACTGACCTGGTGAGTTCATTAGCAAAGAGATCTCCCAGGCGAGGAAGCTTCCTCCACCAACGCAGGCTGCCACCTGCTCTTCAGCTTAGAGAATTTTGAGACGTTAAATGACTTCTCATGAATCACACAACCCTCGTATGTCAGAGGTGGGGCATGAGCCCAGTTCTTTCTGACTCTGAAGCCTACTCTGTCCTCTACTATATGAGCTCACACACACGCATACACGCACACGCGTGTTTGTATTTAAGAATAGTGGGCTGATTGACTACATGGAGACCACTCCCTTTGTTTTTGTTACTGTTGCTGTTGTTCATTCTGACTCTTTGTGACCCCCTTCTGGAGTTTTCTTGCAAAGATACAGGAGTGATTTGCCATTTTCTTCCCCAACTCATTTTACAGATGAAGAAACTGAACAAACAGGGTTAAGTGCTCGCCCAGGGTCACACAGCTGGTAAATGTCTGAGGCTGGATTTGAACTCAGGGACAGGAGTCTTCCTAATTCCAAGCCCAGTGCTCTATCCACTGTGGCACCTAGCTACCTGACCATTAGCCACTTAATGCCAAAACATGTGAACATATTTAGTCAGCTGTTCAAAGTACTCAGTCTTTGCTCGGGTGTCATGCAGCTAATGAGAGTCAAACCAAGGCTAGCCAGGTCACATCTTGCAGGTCTTATAGGTCTGTGCCAGGAAGGGGGATGATGAGGGGTGAGGGAAACCTGTGCCTTAAGGCCACATATAGCCCTCTAGGTCCTTGGGTGTGGTCCTTTGACTAAATCCAAACTTCACAGAACAAATCCCCTTAATAAAAGGACTTCTTCTGTGAAACTTGGACTCAGTCAAATAGCTGCACCCAAGGACCTGGAAGGTCACATGTGGCCTTGAGGTCGAAGGTTCTCCACCACTGGCTGGGCAGTTGAGAGAGCAAGCCCAGGAAAATCAAAGATGAGGAGGGCATTTCCAGAGTTCAGGAGGTCTTAGTGAATGGATAAGAGTGGCATTAGTGGACAGACATTGGCAAAGGTCAGCTCTTATCCTAGACAAAGACATTTCCAGTTGGAATGGATAGCTGTCATCATTTCTCTTGTGCTCTCTTTGGATTGTCATTACTGAAAGGAATGGAATTTCTCCTCCAAAGACCTGGGATTCTTTGCCTTTCCCTCTTCTCTCTCATATCTTTTTCCCTGACAGTGCCCAATGTGGCACAGTACAGGCTGTCAGTTGTTTAAAAGTGCCTAGGTCTGGGGAGACAAGCTGTACTCAGATTAAATTAACAAGTACATACATACATATGAATACTGGGTGGCTATATATATTATATATAAAATATTATGTTAGAGAGATATAAAGTCAGCCATTACTCATATAATTCAGGACAGGTTTAAAGCACTGATTTGTCACTTCCAGTCTCTCTTTCTTATCTTCTGTTTAATTAGATAGTTTCTACTCCCGCCCTAACCCACAGTGGGCAGGTCACTGTTCTGGGAGCAAGCTCACCCTGCTTCCTCCCTCTAGTCCAAGGCCATAGTTATTTTTTTTTTCAATTTCATTGGTCTCTCAGGAAGTAACATCTTTTTTTTGTATCTCTTGTTCAACCCTCAATTTCAGATCAAAACTGTTCTTCTGCCAGATACTTTAACCATAATTCACTAGAGTCTTCTGGGACTCAGCCCACAAAATTCCTTGAATTAGCTTCCATCTGTTCTGGGCACATAGCAACCCCTGAGGTATCCCTCCAATGTCAATCACCTACTCTAGGGTCTCTCTCATTCTCTATTCTCTTCTTCAAAAGTTCCATATATACATGTGTATATAAATGTGTATATATATATATACATATATATAGCGTATATATATATATATGCTTAAAAATTAACAAAAAGATACCAAAAAATAGAAAATAAGATCCCACATAAAACCTTTAGCATTTAACAAGGTAGAACCATATAAATTAACAAATAAACAAAAAGATCACCAAGCTCATTTATAATCCAGCTCTCCATCTCTTCCCTTTTTTCTCAACCACTTCCTTTTCCTCCTTCATTCCTCCAATTTCTGAAAATCTTTTTTTTCTGATCCACTTCTTTGCCTGCTGTGTTCCTTTCTACGACATTAACTTCCTTAAAAAGAAAAGCACATTTATGTCTTATCTCTGCTACCCTAAGGTTTCCTATTAAGCCACAGTAATACTTGAAAAGGATTTCTTTTGGTAAGGGTTTTTTGAATTGTTTTGTTTTTGTCACAAGAAGTCTCCTAGAATGAGTTGGAGCCAGCCCTATCTCCTATCATACTATGTGTACACCTTCAGCAATATTTTTTTTGTCTTTTTTTTTCAAGGCGGGAAGGCAAGGCAATTGGGGTTAAGTGACTTGTCAAGGTCACACAGCTAGCAAGTGTTAAATGTCTGAGGCTGGATTTGAACTCAGATCCTCCTGACTCCAGGACCAGTGCTCTATTCACTGCACTACCTGGCTTCTCCCTTCAGCAAAAATTTGCACACAGTTTGCTATTTGTTTTCCCTCCTTCATCTCTCCCCAGTTCAATCCATCTTTCATTAATCTGGCAGTTATTTTCCTAAAGCACTTGTCTGACCATGTTGCCTCTCTACTCAATACAGGAAGCTAGATGGCATAATGGACAGAGGACTGGGCCTAAGTAGGAAGACCTAATTCAAATCCAGCTTCATATACTTATCAACTATGTAACCCTGGGCAAGTCACTTACTCTCTGTTTGCCTGAGTTTCCTCAACTATAAAATTGGGACGATAATAACACCTACCTACCAGGTTATTGTGAGGGTCAAATGAAATAATATTTGTAAAATTGCTTAGCACAGTACATAGTGAACTATATAAATACTTACCCCTTTCTTCCCTCACTCCCCAATGAACTCCAGTGGCCCCAGTGAACTTCCAGCATCAAAAATAAACTCTTGTTTGTCATTTAAAGCCCTTCATAACCCAGGCTCTTCCTACCCTATCCCCAAGTTAACAAGGGGCCCAGAGAGCACAGCTACAACTAGCAATTTTGACATTCATCGCAAAACATGCCCACAGGTCAACTTTTTAAGACAATTTTAGTTAGTAGTTATAGGTGAGGTAGAAAAAGACCTTGGGCCCCAGGGTGGACCAGAAAGAAGGAGTAGGGCCAGGTCAGAGAAGAACTCAGCTCAGGCACAATCAGTGAGGTAGAAAAAGACAGGCATGATCCAGTTTCACTATTTTAACTAATTTTTCTTGCTCCCTTGGTACTTAGTTCAGTTCTTCTTACATTCCTGAAAGAGTTTAAGTACTGTCCAGAACATTTTAGATTTTAGTGCCATGGGGCAAAGCCCTAGTCACCTCACCCTAATGGATTTGAGGGCATACTTTGCACTGCTTACCCTGGCACCAAAATTGCTACTTCCAGTTCTGCCAATACTCTTTCCGCTACAACACACAATACTAGAACCTAGAAACTAGGGGCCTAGAGACTAGAAACATTATTAACTGGTGCAACTCTTGGACTGTATAGCTCTTGACCTTCTGTGGCCTTAGTTGCTATGGCCATCTTACTGATGGTACGCAGAGTATTGTTGTGAGGATCAAATGAAAGAAGGGATGTGAAAGCCAGGGCCACATATAGGACCAATGGTGGGAAGGGCCCAGAAATGGTGGTGGTACACACAAAAAAATATTGTTACCTTCCCACTGGAACTACGCCTCCAAGTGCTTCAGTGCAGTTATGGCACAGGGACTAAACAAAATAAAACAAAAATCCTGTGAGTGTTTGATATAAATAGAGCCTTGGACCTGGAGTCAAGAAGACCTGAGCTCAGATCCAGTCTCAGACACTTACTTACTGGTGTGATCGTGGGCAACTTCTTCCTGCCTCCATTTCCTCATATGTAGAATGGGGATAATAACATCATCTACTTCCCAGGGTTGAGGTGAGGAAAAAGTGAGATAATATTTGTAAGTGCTTAACACAGTGTTCGACACAGAGCAGGAGCTTAATGAACATTCATTTCCTTCCTCCTTCCCTTCTTTCCTTCCTTCCTTGCTCCCTTCCTTCTTTCTTTCTGTCTTTCCCTCCTTCCTCCCCTCTTCCTTCCCTTCTTTTCTCCCCGGCTTGCTTCTTTCCTTCCTTCCTTCTTTTCTTCCTCAGATCATAGCTCTTGATTTGAAAGGGCTCTCAGAAGGGGGCTGGAGGCTTCTAAGCCAAACCCAATCATTGTAATGATAAAGAAACCAACCCCTGGGAAGGTTAAGTGATTTGCTCAATAAATGCTTGTTGATTATCTGCCCGACCTTGGTAAGCACTATGTGTCAGAGTCAGAACTTGAATCCAGGTCCTCTGGTTCCAGAGTCACTGCTTTTTATGTTATATATCGTGTATATTTATTAAAGTAAAAACATCATTATCATTACTAATATTGGGCCTATAGTCCATCAGTAAGAACAACAAGAATGCCAGCCCCTGGATTTTTTCCACGCGGCAGGCTCTGTTGGCCAGTCTTCTTGTTCTAGCCGGCAAGCGGCGATCGATCTTATTATAAAAGTCCTCGAGAGAAAAAAATATATATTCAGAAATCTCTGAAGGTCGTTAGCTTAATCTGATTTGACTTATCCAATAAAGACACATCTCTCCAGCTCTCTCTACTCATTTTAATGGCGCCTATCACTGGAGCACCTCAGCATTCAGACCAGTGTATTCAATTAGAGAGGAAAAGAGAGGTATCTGGGAAGGTCAGGTAGAGGTGGAGTCTTCCTCTAAGACCCCAGAAAGATATGGAAGAGACAGAGGGGAG
>JAQQSU010016013.1:0-2500 GCA_028627135.1 Pseudochirops cupreus
GGCTGGACTGCTTATCTCCCCCTTTCACAATTCCCATTTACAGCTGCTGCTAATCTGCTCACCTGAAGCTCATCAGCTCCTCCCCTCCTCCCGTCCAGCCGCCCCTGGGGCACAGCCGTGGCTTCAGGCCAGGCTGGTTTCGATTCGAAGTGCTGATATGGTTCCTCGTAGCCGAGCTGACTTTAGTGGGAAGAATCTTTGTGTGCGTTTTGGAGTTCTAGGATTGGTTTAGAGTCCTATTTTATGGGTATTTTGGGGTGGCTATGTGAGAGCTGCGATGTGTTGCTGCTGCTATGCCGCCATCTTGGCTCTGCACCCCCGGCATTTATCTTTATATATTTGTTTACATACATTTCTATATATTCCTTATGTGTATATATTTGTTGTGTATATACTTATGTGTGTCCATAGTGTCTCCTCAAAGAGAAAATAAGCTTCTTGAAGACAGAGACTGTTCAATTTGTGTCTTTGTTTTCCCAGTACAATAGCACATAGCAGGCTCCTAAATACTCATTGATTTTGAAGCTGATGCAACTTGCCCTTTTGATTTTAAAAATGAAGATGAGGCACAGAGAACCAGAGACTTACCCAAGGCTACTCAGGTAGTAAGTAATAGAACCCATATTTAAATCTAAGATCTTTGACTCTAAATCCATTCTTTTCACTTGTCCATGCTTCCTCTCATGTCATATTCACTTTATCTCTTTGTGTAGGCTTACCTTAAAATTTGGGAGTTATTTAATAAGTATCTACTGTGCACTGACAAATAATTAGAAATTGCAGGGATGCCCATCAGTTGGGGAATGGCTGAACAAGTTGAGGTATATAATGTGATAGAATACTATTATGCTGTAAGAAATGATGAACAGGATCCTTTCAGAAAAACCTGGGAAGATTTATGTGAACTGATGCAAAGTGAAGTGAACAGAACCAGGAGAACACTGCACACAGTAACAACAATATTGTACAATGATCAGCGGTGAATGACTTAGCTGTACAGATCAATATAATGATCCAAGGTAATTGCAAAGGACTTACAATGAAAAGTGCTATCCCTTCTAGAGAAAGAACTGATGGGGTCTGAATGGAAATCAAAGTATACTTTTTTTTTCTTTACTTACTTTATTTTTCTTATTTTTTTGTCAATGTTTTCTTTTGCAACATGGCTAATATGGAAATGTGTTTTGCATGACTTCACATGTATAATCTATGTCAAATTGCTTGCCTTCTCAGAAAGGAGGGAGGAAGGGAGAGAATTTGTAACTGAAAAATTTTAAAAACAAATGTTAAAATTATTTTTGCATGTAATTGAGAAATATTTAAAAATATATGGGGGAAAATGTATCTATTATGTCACAAAGTTCCTGTGAAGGGGGATGCAAAGATGAAGAATGACAAAATCCCTGCTTCCAAAGTTCTTATAATGTAATTGTAAGCTATTGGTAGTTGGGAGAAAGGTACACAGAAAAATATAATACAAGATAAAGAGATCCAGGTGAGAGCTCTAGGAAGATTTGATTAGGGAGCAATCACTTTCAGATAAGGGGATCATGGAAGGTTTCATGGTGAGGTAATAAGTGATATTTACGCACTCTGTCTCTGTCTCTCTCTCCTTCTCTCTTTCTCTCTCTCTCTCTTTCTCTCTCCCTCTGTGTTTAGAAAGTATTTTACACATTTATCTAAATTAATCCCCTTGGCAAGCTATTGAGGTAATGGAAATGAGAAAAAAGAGTCTTCTTAGGATCATTAGCTACAAAAAACCTTATAAAAATCTAGTTAAACTTCCTACTTTTTGAGTTGAGGAAGCTGACTCCTGAGAGGTAAAGTAATTTGCCCAAGGTCACGTTACAGTAAGTAGCAGAGGCAGGATTTCAACCAATGTCCAAACCTCATTTCATGTTTCCTTTCCTATATAAGTACTAAAAGTGTCATAGCATTTTAGAGGAGAGGAATTAAAGCATGGAAAGGTTAAATGACTATGTGATCATGGTCACAGAGCAAGTTAGTATCAAGATAGTTTTCAAACCTCTGTCTCTCCTGGCCATTTGTCCCACCCTCTTTTACCACACTTCAAAGGATTTCATCAGAGGTGGGAGTCAGTAGTGGGAAGTGGATGGGTGACTATTTAAATGGAGGCCTCAAGGTTCAGTTTTAGGACATTGCTATGTCAATAACTATAACCAAGGAAATTAGGCACAGATTCACAGGATGTCTGGTGGAACCAAAGAGATATCAGGCTATGTGTAGGCAGTAATAACAATTCCCATTTACTTGGCACTTTAGGGTCTGTAAAGCACAGAAAGTACTTTAATTGAATTTGAAGACACAATTTGTCAGGATTAGAGGTATTCCACTTCCAATGTGCTGATATTCCCTGTGATGTGAAGAACTATTATTATAAATTCCAGGTCAATGGAATGATAAATAGTAAGCTGAAAGGTAAAAACAAACAAAAAACCCCCCATCAAACTGGGATATTTGGTGTCATAAAGACTTAATC
>JAQQSU010016013.1:7500-11038 GCA_028627135.1 Pseudochirops cupreus
GATCCAAAGATTTTCTGATTCTTGGGCTTGTCTTTCGTTCAAAATGAGTGGGCCACAGCCCCCTAATTTGTGTGTATTTTTGAGGGTATGTTAGGGAATGTGAGGGTATTTAGAGACTTGGGCAAGAGAATTCTTTCTGGATAAGGAAGCTCATTTCTTTTTTGGTGTGTATTCACAGATGCGAAATCTGAAATGCAAAGGGAAAGAAAGATATAAAAACCAGATTGCCCTCCTGAGTTTTAGCCCTGTGCCACCTCTGACCACTTATCCTCCTAAATTCCTTTTTGTTTTAATGAGTAGTTTTATCCTTTAGTCTTTTTTTGACTTTACATTCTTACCCAATTAAAAGGCAAATTCAACATTGGGAAGAAAATAAAACCTACCACCTCATCATTGAGTAAGATTTGTTTTGGGGGTTATAATTTGACAGGCTTATTAACTATTCATTTTTCCTTAATTGCACATTCTGGATGCTGTTGGTTTATGTAAATGTTTCTTTGGTGGGAGGGATTTACATTATTAAAAGTGACCTTGTTTATAACCTCCTATTCAGTGAATTTTTAAAAGAGAATATTGCTTATTAAAAATGAGAAGGGAGGTCAACTCAGGGTTAAGAGGAGATATTTCAGGATTGTCACTGGCTCAAGTGGGAAAATAGAAGATTCTCTTCCAAATGGTCAGTCTGGGTTGTGAAAGGACAACACACTTATTCAAATGACCTCTTGGGGGGACAAACTCTTACTTTCCAGAGAATGAGGTTAAAAGGATAAATGCATAGCTGGACTGGAGATACTTCTACTGTAGAAGATAAAATGAAATTCTTTAAATAGATTTTAAGACTGCTGAGAACCCCATTTGGTCTGTCTTGAGTAAGTGGGTTACACTTTAACGAGATTATTTTGATGTTTTCACCAGGTTGGAGTACAACTACATAACAAAGCTTTCTTTCTATTCCCCATGTCCCCTAAAGAAAAAGTCCTTCTGTTGGCCAAATAGGAGTGTTTTTATAGGTGATAGAATACCACTGAGTTAACTGACAGATGGAATATCATATTCAACTCTTCTAAGGTCCACATTCCAGGTCTGTCTGCATTATTTTATATTCAGGTTGCCTTCTAGATCATGTCTACACATGACCTTTGAATTAGCTGTTTTTTGCTTGATTCAGTATTTTTGGCCATCTTAAGGAGTGCCATTTATAACAGCAACTTTGGCACTTAATTACTTGATTTGTAAAGTTATTCAACTGCTTCATTTCCTCAGTGAGACAGTGAACTCCTTAAAAGTGAGGACCAATGGGGTATTTTTAAAAATATCTCCCCAGAGTGTCTAGCACAGAGTTAGCCACATATTAGGTCCTTAACAAATACTTGTTGAATTGATTGGTCATGAAGAGAAAACACCACCAAAAACCATGACTTTCTCATCATGATGAAATCATCTCCACTTGCTAGCTTCACTCAGCGCAGGATTCTCACCTTTTTTGTATTACAGACCCCTTGGGCTATCTGGTAAAGCCTATGGATCCCTTCACACAGTGGTTCTCAACCTATTGGTTATGTTGAATTTGTTACAATGAAAATACATCCTGCATATCAGATATTTACATTACAATTCATAACAGTAGCAAAATGACAGTTATGAAGTAGCAACGAAAATAATTTTATGGTTGGGGGTCACCACTACATGAGGAACTGTATTAAAGGGTCATGGCATAGGAAGGTTGAGAACCAGTGCCACAGAATAGTGTTTCCAGATTCATAAAAGAAAATACATGATTATGAAGGAAACCAATTGTATTCAACACATTTATTAGAAAATGATAAGACATCAAGTTCACAGACACTGGGTTAAGTGACTATTGAAAACTTTTTCTAGCCTTTGGTGAAATTCCCTTTCAAGACTTGTTGTTTTTCTGACACAATCAGGTCTTTATTAGCTTGAGATGGAGTTTTCAGCTTGCTTCCTCTGTGGAAACTGGTAACTCTTTGTTTCTTATTGACCCTGATCATATTCAATGACTTATTTCTTGTTAAGTTTCTGCCTTTGAGAATGACTTACAATGTTAATGGCCAAGTAGGCAAGAGGATGTAATATCTTTTATGAAGCTGAGAATGGTACCTGTATCCCAGCAACAAGGAATAGGCACTCAAAACAAGGATACTTACCTAATTAGCACTTCCTTGTAAACAATGACCCTTCTGACTTTCCTTCCTGTCTACCGGGGGCAAATGATAGCCTGTCATCCCATAAGTCTCAAGAAAGATTCTTGTGCTTATTTAGGTTGGAATTTTGCATCAATTCATCAGTGATGAAACCCATTCCCAGGATGGTGAATGAGATAAATATAGATGAACTGAGTAGTGGGGCCATCTAGATTGCCTGAAAGAGTCCAAAGAACTTTCAAGTCAGATCATCACAAATAATTTGATAGTTTTGCTTTGTTTTGACATATGAGTACTTGAAACATCTGGCGACCTCCCATTTAGATCTGAGCACCAAAGTGTGGACTACAAACAAACACAAATGATTCTTTTAATTACATATTATTTAGGATTACCTCCATTACCATTTTCTTGGAATAGAGGCAGCTAACAGAATGGCCATTCTATACAGCATTTTTCTGATCTCTTAGGATTCTTTTTTGGAGGCAGGGAGGGATGCAGAAGAAAGCAAGCCAGCTGATATTCAGAGGACTAGGGTGTCTGTAGTGATGCTCACATAGCTGCTGCTGAATCAATAGCTACACTAACAATGACCAATGAGGGCCAACCTGGGAAAGGTAGTATAGGTGTGGGTACAGGTGTCATCATTTGCACATTTGTCTGAATGAGGTTTGGTGAATTTGGAATGCTCAATCCTTCAAAGCCCATCAGTTTTACTTCTCCATCTTTTCTGTCTGTGACTTTTCTCCCCTCACATAGCTGCCATTTTTGTTCAGGTCCTCACCCGCATTATTGAAATGGCCTCCCAACTGATCTCCCCTCTCCAGTCCACCCATAACAAAGGTCCTGAATGTATATTCTTAAAGCAGAAGTCTGACCATGTCACTCCTTCTCTCAGGAAGCTCCAGTGACTCTCTATGGCCTCCAGAGCTAAATGAAAATTCTTCTGATTGCCATTGAAAACCCTTCACAATTTAATACCAGTCTATATTTCTAGGTTGATTTCTCATCACACGCCCCTCATGTTCCAGCCAAACTGGTGTACCTACCATTCCTCACTTGGGGTGTTTTACCTCCCCCTTCCAGGTCATTGCAGGGGAATGAACTCCATGTAGAAAATGTTCTCATTCCTCATACCTGCCACTTGAAATCCCTACCTGTCTTCAAAGCTTAGCTCAGGGCCTTTCCTGATGCCCCCTCCCCCACCCCCACCCCTTAGCAGGATCTCCATATTGAAAACCCATTCATATTTATTTTGTATATATTTTTATTTAATATATTTATCTATTATATAATATATTTACATGTTACATAATATACTTATATATTTTGTTGTATTATATATAAAATATATGTAATAGTTCTATATTATA
>JAQQSU010016014.1:0-11038 GCA_028627135.1 Pseudochirops cupreus
AAAGAGATCACGGAAGTGGGAAAAGGACCCATATGTACAAGGATATTTATTGCAGCTCTCTTTGTGGTGGCAAGAAACTGGATATATAGGGGATGTCCATCAGGTGGGAAATGGCTGAACAAGTTGTGGTATATGAATGTAATGGAATACTATTGTGCTATAAGAAATGAGGAGGAGATGGACCTCATATTTACCTGGAGAGGCTTATATGGACTGATGCTAAGTGAGAAGAGCAGAACCAGGAGAAATTTGTACACAGTGATAGACACAACATATGTGTGATGACCAACCTTGATAAACTGGACTCTTCTCAGCAATGCACAGTTATAAGACAACTCTATAAGTCTCAGGATGGAAGGAGATGTCTACATTCAGAGAAAGATCTAGAAAGACGAGAGTTTAAATGAAGACTGAAGCAAACTGCATGCTCTCTTTTCCATGTTTGGTTTTGTTTCTTCTTTCCCATTGATCACTCCATTGGTTACAACCCTTCTATACAACCAGACTAAAGTCCAATGTGAAAGTATTTGCAGATCCTGTACTTGATTGCATGCCGCCATGGCAGGGGGAGGAGAGGGAGGGGAGAAAACTTGAAACTCAAGGGACTCTGAACTGAATCTTGTAAACGAAAAGTAAATAAACAAATCAATTAAAAAACAAAAAAAAAAGTGAAACCCAGATGTCCTACAGTCTCATTGGCAAGGGCAATAGGTCAATGCCTAATGCTTGGAAAACTCCAACGGCAAGCAGCCACAGCAATTGGCCTGTTGCGGTAAGATGAACACCAAGCAGCTGCAGAGGCAGCACCAATTCCCCAGCACTCATGTTTACTGGACTTTTCTTGGCTTTCTTTTCCTTATGGGTCTCCCCTGTTAATACCTAGGGGATCCTAAGAATTCATATTCTCTCTCACTCCCTCTCTCCTCTATCTCTTTCTCTCCTCTCTCTGTCTCTTTTTTTCTCTTCTCTGCCTCTCTCTATGTCTCTCTGTCTCCGTGTGTGTGTCTCCCACTCCTCTGCTTCTCTACACACCCACACCCCCTAGCTCCAGGAGCCTCTCCCTTTCCCTGCCAGCTTCCTTTAACTCTCAGAGAGGTTCTAATTTCCTCTCCTTTTCCACACCCATGATGCTATTAAGCATCTGTCTGAGTTGGTGACCAATAAATTTTATATTGCAACAAATATGTAAAACAACAGTAAATAGTCAGGGATCTGTTTGTTGGCTACCTAGGTCTGCTGGCAATAGAGACCAGAACAAGGAGTGATTAAAGCTTAGAGAGAGGGGGTGATAAGAAGAGGGGCAGTCTGCTGAAGAAGCCAGGGGAAGAACTGGCCTTGGCAAAGAGAAAAGCCACTTCAACAGCAACGAGATGCAGGAGGAGATAGTGGCCGAATGATGTTAGAGGGTCCTGAGGAGGAGGAATAAAAGGTAGCTCCTGGCAAATGGTTTCAATTTTTGGTGAGGTATAAGGTGGGGGTCTTAGTTGAGAGGAAAGAATGAGAACATAATGTGAGATGCTTGAGGTAAAAAGCCTTAGAATAGACACTGGAGTGAGTGGGAGAGAGACTTGATTGTGAAGGAATAGAAAGATTACCTTGCTTCAGTGAGGGCCCAGTTGAGATTAGAAAACAAATTTGTAGTGGATCCAGTTGGCACGGGTGAAAGAGGCAGACGATAGGAGTACGCCAGGGTTGTTGTTTGGCTAGATGTGATCAAAAATACAACAAGACAGCTAGATTTTCAAGAGTAGAGTGGAGTTGTTCACAAAGGGATAGTGATTGGGGAGGGAGGAGAGTGTGGCCAGTGTAAGGGTGATGGCCTTGGGAAAATACTGAGGTTTAGAGGGCCTAGAGGTCCTGGTGGGGACAAAGAACAGGGTAAGGGGGTCAAAGGAAGGATGTAATGGCCAAAGGTTATTATTAGATAAGGAATTATAAGATTCATAAATATGGAAGTAAAACGCTTGTGAGTGAGACCAAGCATGTGGCCATCTCTGTGTGCTGCTGAGATAGAGTGGAGGGGTAGGTCATAGGAATCCAACGGATTGAGGAACTGGGAAGTTAGGGTGTCTGAGGGAACATCAGCATATATTTTAAAATCCTCTATTATGAAGGCAGAAGTTAGGATGGAAAGGAAGGCTGTGAACTAACCACTAATTTATCGAGAAAGGAGAGAGGATGTACTGGGAATTGAGAGCTAATGGCCACCAGGATCTGGATTGGGTAGTAAAACTGGGATAGCATTAACATCAAAGGAGGAGAAGTAGCTGAGTAATGGTGGTGGAGGAAGAGTCTAGAAGGGGCAAAGTGGAACAAAGAGTATTCTGACTCCATCACTGTGACTAGCTGAGGGAGGTTAGAGAGAGAATAACCAGTACTGGCCAAGGATGCCAAGTCATCAGGTGCAGGCCTGCCAGAAGGTGGAGGAGTGAGAGAGGGAGAGGTTTAAAATGAGAGGAAATTTATTAATTATAGAACAGGTCACAGGGGAAGGGGCAGGCAGATCTGGGATGGCGTATTGGGGTGAGGGTAGGATTGATGGGGATGGGACAGTCAGCTGAGATTGGGGAGAGGGGTTTGCTCCTTTAGAATCACTGAAATGGGGAGAATTAAAGGGGAGCCAATGTGCATACATATTATATGAGAATATATTCAGAATAGGAGAGAGGGAGGGAGGAAGGAAGGAAAGAAGGAGAGATGGAAGGATGGATAGATGGAAGGGTGGAAAAAAGAAAGGAGGAAAGAAGAAAAGGAGGGAAGGAAGGAGGAAAGGGGGAAAGAAGAAAAGTAAGGAAAGAAGAAAGGAAGGTTGAAAAGAGGAAAGGAATGAAGGAAAGAAACAAGAATTTATTAAGTGCCTTCTACATGCCAGGAATTTTGTAAGCACTTTACAAATATCTCAGTTGATCTTCCCAACAACCCTGGAAGGTAGGTGCTATTATTATCCCCATTTTATAGATGGGGAAACTGGGGCACAGAGAGGTTAATAACTTGCCCAGGGTCACACAGCTAGTAAGTATCTCAGGTGACATTTTGAACTCGGGTCTTCCTGACTGTCTAGGGAAAGAGGAGGCCACTAGCAGTAGACGTGGGGTAGGGAGAGTCAGGAAAGGCTTCCTATAGAAAGTTATGCTTGAAAAATATCTTTAAGGAAGAGAGAGCTTCTAGGAAACCAAGGTGAGGAGGGAAAGCATTCCAGGCATGATCAGTAAAAAGGTCCAGAGGTGGGAGATATGTCATGGATGAAGAACAGAAAAGAAAGCCAGTTTGGCTGCACCTTAGAGTGAGGGAAGGAGAATAATGTACAATAAAGTTGGAAAGGTAGGAATGGGTCAGCTTGTGAAGGGCTTGAAAAGTCAAACAGATGAGTTTATGTTTGATCCTAGAGACATTAGGGAACCACTTGGGTTTATTGAGTAAGGTCAGAGCTTTGCTTTCAAAAAATTTCTTTGGTTCCTGTGTGGAGGACATATTGAAGCAGGGAGAGACTGGAGACAGGGAAATCAATTAGGATGCTGCCCAGGCAGAAGTGTAGGCCTGAACTAGGGAGGTGGCTGGGTGAGCAGAGAGAGAAAGCATCACAATTGAGAGATTCTGTAGAGGTAGCAATGACAAGATTTAGCAACTGATTGGATGTGGGGGGTCAGAAGATCGTTCTGAGATTGCAATGGATGGCCCTTGGCAGAAAGAGGGGAGTTTGCAGTCAGGGCACATTGGAGCAGAAAGAGTTCTGATCCAATTTGAAATGCCCTCGAGTTCAACGTCATGGGCATCTGGGAACTCTGGGAAAAGATGTCTAGTCAGTTCCTGATCATCACTTCCTCCATCCTAAATCTCCATGGCAATACTGCCAGAAAGCAAAGCAAGAGCCTCACATGAATGACCTTTTTGGATCCTCACAAGCACTCTTGTGAGGGAAATGGGTAGAGAATGTTTTGTCTCTAGTTTACAAATCGGGAAATGGAAAGCCAGAGATGTAAAATAAACTGCCCAGAGTCACACAGCTCTGGGCCAAGTCCCACAGAATCCTCAGTTACTAGACTGTCCCAGCTATGACAAGGGCACAGACTCAGACATTTTTGAAAGATTTTCCACTACAAAGGATAAAACAAAAAAGGGAGTCTCTGCTGATCCATAGAAATTCAATTAATTACAACAGCCTATTCCTCTATCCCTTGGAAATAAATGTCAATTTTCCTGTCAAATGGGGAGAGAAGAGTAGTCCAGCTGCCTCCTGAAAAAGGGGGATTTATCTGGCAGTCATGGTAGTGCATTAGACTCAACTTCCCAACACTCATTTTGCATTTGTGCTGCTAAGAGTAGAGTCACCTCTACAGAAATAACCACAATAAACAAACAATATTGTGTAATTAAAACACTCAAGCCTGGTCTTGGAGAAGGGTTAACAAAGTGTCCCTCCATCCCTTTTTTGCAGATGTGAGGGACTATGGGTACAGAATGTTGCATACACTATCACACATGCATGGCTGGTGCATTAGTTGGTTTTTCTGAACGGCTTTTTTCTGCTCTTTCATTTTTATTTTTTTCTCATAAGGGATGGTTCTCTGGATGTGGGGGAGAAAGAAAATGAAGGTGACGGAAAGTCAAAAGATATCAATGGGTAATAAAATAATAGTTATCTGTTCTTCTGGGTACTATGTTCCGTCAGTCACTTGACAAGCATTTATTAAGTGCTTACTCTGTGCCAGACATTGCACTAAGCACTGAGTATACAAGAGGAAAAAATATTACCTTAACTCCCCTAAGGGAGAGAGACAATATACCAACAATTGGCTCCATACAGGGTAGATGGGAAGTTATCTCAGAAGGGAAAGCTTTATGGGTAGAAGGAGGGGGAGGCATCAGAAAAGGCTCCTATTGCCCCTGCTACAATAATGCAAACAACAATTACATAAAATTATGTGGCTCTCCCCAAAACACATCGAGCAGCTTCTCCATCTTGTGACCTCTTTCTCCAGTGATATTAAAGTGTCATTTGGACTTCTTAGGCAGGAAATTCTATATGTATGATAAGAAAAGAGAGAGGCCAGAAGTCTATGAACTGGAATCTGGAGGTCAAATTGAACCAAAAGACATAAGGTGATACTTAACAAACACCTTGGCATCCTCCAAGTGAGAAGTCTATGACTGTGTTTGTCAAGAGATTTACTGGCACCCTGAAATCAAAATCCCATCAGAAGAACCCATTTTAAGCAATTAATACCTATGGAACACCAGTCTTAACATATATTTTTGGAACTGTCAAACCAAAACAGATTTGGAAAGTATCCTGACAAAAACCTATACTAAATTAATGAAATCCAAGGTCCATCCCCTTAAGGCAGCTGTGGAAAGATGAACATTTCCTCATTTAAAAAAAAAGGTGATTAAAAGATATTGTCAGAGCACACAATAAACAGATTAACAATTTAGTTTTGAAACAAGCAAACATTGTTCCACAGAGCAACAGTGAAGGTGTACAGGCATATGCCATTACAATTGCTGAATGTAACCAAACGTGGTTTTGCCTCCAGATGGAGCCTTTGAAACAGCTAAGATTCGACAGTCAAAAGATTCTCCATGAGTGTGTGAACGAGCACGCACATGCACGTATGCACGCACGGGAGACGTTGATAGAAGTGCCAAACGGCTGAGTCAGGCAGCTTCGGTCTGTGGCTGTGGCATTTCAGGACCATGGTCAGGACCATCATCACCAGGAACTACAGACTGATTATCATTAAGGAATTTGAATTTATGGATCAATGCAGATTATTTGAAAATAGTAGAAACTGTGCAATTCAGGCTGCAAAAAGTTAGCACCTATTGAATGCTGTACCATATAGGAAGGTATGACCTCGTAGCTAGAATTATACTTCAGAAGATCAGTATCTTTCAGAAACTACTAGATGACAAATCCCCATCCAACAGATAGGGACTCTGAGAATTTCACCAAAAACCCATAACCTGAGAATTATCACAGACAGAACTGTAACTCATAATCACCCAGACATAAGATTGGCCTATAAACATTTATGACACCATTTTAATAGATGTCAACATACTAAATATGCATAATTTCCAAGCTACATAGAATGAAAAGCTTTCAAAAATGTGATGATTGTGAATTTTGAAATATATTCTTTGATGTTGTAGTTATAAATGATAGGACTCCAATATGGAGCCACTTAAGCTAAGTAGTCCTAATGAGCACAGACATATAAGCAATGACAGTCTGTACTTTTCCACTGTCCTGAATCATTATGACTCTGTCAGACATGTAAACTATGAATGCTCCTGATTGGACAAGGCTCCCAGCCAGCTGGCATGGCTGTGAGCCACACCTATTCCTGGATTCTCAGATTATCAACTCAAACCCTCATCCAATTTCTGATCCAAATAAGGAAACTCCTCCCACCCGAGTCTGGTATCAATAAGCAACCTAGTGAGTTTCCTTACCACATCTGGGTCTGATTCAGAATGCTCTTTCCTGTATCTTGCATCAATTATCTGTTCTCAACCAAAACCATTTTAAGGTATAAAACTTCGTTGCTCAGACCTCCCCTTCCCACACTCTAAGCACATAGTCCCACTGAGATCTTTGCCACCATGCACCTCTCCCTCTCCCTCAAGCTGAGTGAGTTTCTTTGCATCTGTGGGGTCAAACTTCTGTCTGATTGTATTACCATATAGTATATTTTTTTTGCCTTGCTGCACTGCATAACAAAAAGCTCACATTTGTACCAGCTTCCAGAGCACCAATTTCTTACAAATCCCTGAATCTAGGTTTTTACTTTAACCCAAACTATGAGGCCAAATATAGCAAAAAAAAAAAAATAATAAGGTCCTAGTGGAAGAAATCAAAGCCATGTGGGAACAAGATGAGGTTCTTGCCATCACCAGCATCCTGTCTGGAGATGAGCCACAGATTCTTAGGGGAGCCTATAGACAATGAGCTTACATCCTAACAGCTGTATTCCACTATAGAAATGAGACACGCTACCCACCAATGCAAGAGTTCACTGAATATCACATAGAAAATTAGGAGAGCAACTTGTTCCAGGATCATTTCTACTTGACATTCATCCCAAAAAAAATGAGAATGAGATAATGATAAAATGTACTTCTATAACTTTTTAAGGGAATAATAATAGTTACCATTTACTTTAATTTTTAAAAAGCATTTTACTAATGTTACCACATTTGATAGTCACAACAACCCTGAGAGGTAAGCGCTATTGCTATCTCCATTTAGTGGATGATGAAATTGAGGCAGAGAGAGGTTAAGTGACTTGCCCAGAGTCACAAAGCTAGAAAGTATCTGACTCAAGAATTTGAACTCAGGTCTTACTGAGTTGAAGTCTGGCAAGCTATTCACCATAGCACTAGCTGCCTAGATTTGTGGAGTGCTTTGCTCATGACACTCCTATGAGGCAGGGAGGCACAAAGCATTATTCCAAATTTGCAGATGAGGAAACTGAAGCTGAGAGCAAGGAAATGACTTGTCCAAGATCATAGAGACAATCTTTATTAGAACTAGGATTTTAACTCTACCTCTAACTAGCTGTGTGATCTTGGGGAGGTCACTTCACCTTTCTGAGTCTCAGTTTCCTCCTGTGTAAAATGAAGAGGTTGGACTAAATGGCTCTGAGGCCCTTTCCAGCTCTAGAGCTAGAAGTCTATGTGTGACCTTGGACAAGTCCCTTCCCTTTCCTGGACCTCAGTTTTCTTCTCTGTAGAATGAGGGGGTTGGACTAAATAGCCTCTGAGGCCCCTTCCAGCTCTAGAGCTAGAAGTCTATGTGTGACCTTGGACAAGTCCCTTCCCTTTCCTGGGCCTCAGTTTCCTTCTCTGTAGAATGAGGGCATTGGACTAAATGGCCTCTGAGGCCTTCCAGCTCTAGACCTTGGATCCCAAATCCAAGCCATGTACTTGATCCACTCTGCCACACTAAAACATCCCTAAAGTAGCATCTTTTTAAGTAGCTCTTTCTCCGGGGCTTGCTTTCCCTCATTATCCCATTTACTCTTGGCCCTATTATCAATGACAGCCAAAGGTCATTGAATGATTCCAATGAAAACATTATAGGATAAGTTTGGTGGCTCTGACATCCACCACCAATATGTTACATACCAGATAAATACATTGTTACATACAAAATAAATAGGAAGTAATTAACAGAGAGAAAGCACTAGAATTAAGAGGGACTGGGGAAGGCTTCCAGTAAATGAAAGGATTTTAGTTGCAATTTAAAGGAAGCTAGGGAGGTCAATAGGCAGAGCAGAGGAGGGAGAGCATTCCAGGCATAAGGGAGAGCCATGGAGGTAGGTGCTATTATTATTCCCATTCTACAGTTGGAGAAACTGAGGCAGAGAGTGGTTAAGTGACTAGCCCAGAGTCATATAAGCAGTAAATATCTGAGGCTGGATTTGAACTCAGGACTTTCCGACTGAGGGTCATCACTCTTCATTGCACCACCTGGCTGCAGAAATCTGGTAGGGACAAGTGTTAAGTCTTGCATTTAGGTACCAAAAAAAGCCCAACTCCATAAAGGTAATATGGAGGAAGCATGGATAGGCAGCAGTTGTTCTGAAAAAGGATATGAGGGTTTTAGTGGATTGAAAGCTGAATATGAGTCAACATGGAATGTGGCAATCACAAAAAGCTAATGTTATTCTAGGCAGCATTAGGAAAGGCAGCGTTTTCTGGAACCAGGAAGTGATCATTGTCCTCTATGCTTGGCCAACTTCATCTGGACAGAGTATTGTGCTCAGTTCTATGCAGCAGATTTTAAGAAAGGAATGGCATAGATAAACTGGAGAGCATCCAGAAGAGGACACTCAGGATGATGAAGGGCCTTGAGTTTATCACATATGAGGATTGATTGAGAGAACTGGGCGTGTTTCAACAGGAGAAGAAAAGACTGGAGGAGGAACATGATATTAGTGTTCTCACATGGGTAAGGGATAGGACTTGTTCTGCTAGACCAGTGGTTCTCAACCTTCCTAATGCCACAACCCTTTAATACTCATATGTGGGCGTATCTGCATGTGGGCAGACCCGCCTGGAGATGGATAGAGGAGTGGTGTCTCTGTTCCTAAGTCCATCGGAAATATGTATTTTCTGATGGTCTTAGGTGACCCTGTTCAACCCCCAAAGGGGTCACAAACCACAGGTTAAGAACTGCTGTGCTAGACATTAGAGGGAAGAATCAATTATAGTGGGTAAAAATTATGAAAAGGTAAAGTAAAGCTCAACATATGGGAAAAGGTCCTAACAATAAGAGCTGTCCAAGAGTGGAATGGGTTACCTGGGAAAGTGACAGGCTTCCCCTCAATGGAGGGAAGCTTGTCTGGTATGTTACTTGGTATGTTATAGTAGAGATTCCTTTCTGTATAGATTGGACTAGCTAGCTCCTAAGGTTCCTTCCAACTCTCAAGAGTCTGTGATTTCATGAAATGTCAGTGTTCTAAGTAACTCTATGAGAGATGAGTTGCAGAAAAAATGTCAACCTACATTAGTAGAGGGAGTTTTCTCATTTGAGAGTTCCTTATACCACTAAAACCAGGGCTAGTACCTATCCCTAATTGCTAAGTATTTTTTTAACTACACTTAGATAAACGCTGTTACTCTGAAACATCCGCTCATTGCTTCTATTTCTTTTCTCTGGGCTCAAGTAGAATAAAGCTAATCTAACTTCTATATGGCAGCCCTCCAACTATTTAGAAATACTTACTGTGCGCTACTAACTCTTCTCTTCTTTGGCCTAAACATTTCCCTCAATGAACCCTTGTATAACACAGTCTCCAGCACTCTTAATATTCCTGTTCACCTTCATATAGACTCCAGTTTGTCAAGATCCTCCATCAAACATGGTGTTCACACTTCCACTCAACACAATGCTCCAGATTGGGTGCACAGCCCTTCACTTTACCTCAAACACAAATATTATGCCCCTTCTGAGTCTTTTCTTTTCTTTTTAATTGCTGTTCATCATTTAGTTGTGTCTGATTCTTCATGACCCCATGTACATGGGGCTTTCTTGGCAAAGATACTAGAGTGGTTTGCCATTTCCTTCTCCAGTGGATTAAGGTAAATAGAGGTTAAGTGACTTGCCCAGAGTCACACAGCTAGTAAGTGTTTTGAGCTTGGATTTAAATCAGGTTTTCCTGACACCAGGCCCAGTGCTCTAACCACTGAGAAACCTAACTGCTTCCATCTCTTTTCTAAACTATAAATATATACCCAGTCTCTTCTACCAGTCCGTGCCTGGTATGACTTAGAGCAGTGGTTCTCAACCTGTGGGTTATGTTCAATTTGTAACAATGAAAATACATCCTGCATATCAGATATTTACATTATGATTCATAACAGTAGCAAAATTACAGTTATGAAGTAGCAAAGAAAATAATTTTATGGTTGGGAGCTCACCACAACATGAGGAACTGTATTAAAGGGTCACGGCATTAGGAAGGTTGAGAACCACTGACTTAGAGAGACTTTTAAGTGTTTTTTATAAGTTGACTTAAAGTAGGGATTCTTAACCTGCAGGGGTCTGTGAAAACATCCAATATTTAATTTTAATTTAATTTAATATCTTGATAACTATATTTTAATATAATTGGTTCCCTCTGTGATCCTATGTGTTTTATTTTATCCATCTAAAAACATTATTCTGAGAAAAGTTCCATATGTTTCACCAGAATGCCAAAGCAGTTCAGCACACACAAAAAAGCTAAGTATCCTTGGGCTCTAAAGAGTATCATATTTCCTTTAAAATATCCTAATTGATACTCCTCTTTAAAGTAGAAATACCCTTTGGAGGGTTTTTAGGGAAGGGAAAAGGTGACAGAGATGTTATTGATGAGGTTAAAGAATAAAAACAGGGGTGGCTAGGTGGTACAGTGAATAGAGCATTGGCCTTGGAGTCAGGAGGACCTGAGTTCAAATCTGGCCTCAGACACTGGACACAAAACTAACTGTGTGACCTTGGGCAAGTCACTTAACCCCAATTGCCCTGCCTTTCCCCCTCCAAAAAAAA
>JAQQSU010016015.1:0-11038 GCA_028627135.1 Pseudochirops cupreus
TCAACAGGCTCAGAGAGATTTATTTTGAGAGTGGGGGGTGGGGTGGGAGGGTGGTTCAGAGAACCAAATGGGACTCTCAGAACTTTCTTCAGACTCAGTGTGTGTTTGTGTTACTGTCTCAGACTGTGTTATTGTCGCAATTTGTTTCAATCTGCCAGTAGAACAGTGTGTCAGAGCTGGGAGGGCCCTTAGAAACAGGGATGTCAGGGCTGGGAGGGCCCTCAGAACAGGGGATGTCAGGGCTGGGAGGGCCCTTAGAACAGGGAAGGTCAGAGCTGGGAGAAACCTTAATACAAAGAACCCAGAATGTTGGAAAAAGAAGGGGTTTTAGAGACTTGTTCTAATCTCCTCACTTTACAAACGGGCACCCTGAAGTCCAGAGAGGAAAGGGATTTGTACAAGGTTATACATTAAAGAAGGGGCAGAGTCTCTGGACTCCCCACCCTGGCTTCTCTCTCTAGCATTGAAAAGCTCTGCTCTTCTCCCCCACGCTCCTCTTAACATTCCTGTGGTCACTGAGAAGAGAAAGAGGTGACTGGGCCATCGGTGTGGTGTGAGGTGCTGCTGGCCACACCTGCATCCAAAGACCTCCGCCAGTGCCTCAGTTTTGTGACCATTTTGAAGTCCAAGATACCTGCCCCACCATAGCCTCTGCAAAGTTAGGGAAGTTAGCCTCACAAGGAGGGTCTTCCTCTTTGTACAGATGAGGAAGCAGGCTGGGAATGTCTGTGGGAGGTGACTCTGAACCAGGGGACAGATTCTCATCTTCCCCTCCAGTCAAACAGCCTAACTCTAATTGAGGCCCAAGAATTTCTCCAGGGAATGGCCCCCAGAAGGGCCACAGTGAGGAAGAATGGGAAGAGCCCTGGCCTGGGATCTAGGACATGTCATTCTGAGCTCAGACCTGGGACAAATCCCTATCCTTCTTGGGACCTTACTTTCCCATCACTTATAAAATGGGCCCTTTTGGCTCCCAGAATCTAGGATTTCTTTTTTTGGAAGGGCATGCAGGGGAAAGGAATTCTGTGTCTAAATAAAAACTGTGCCGGGCATTATGCAAATAAAGCAGGCCATATGCAAATATATGCCATTCCCCTGCTGGGAAGGGGGCCTGGGGGCTTTGCTTTATTAGCTGGGAGCAGGTGCTGGGCGGGATCCCCTCTGACTGTCCATTGGGGTATGTGTGGTGTATGTGGGGGGCTTATGTGACTCTCCTCCACCTCCTGCCATCTGTCTTCCCTCAGATCCCAGTCTGCCCATCTGCCCCCAGACTGTCTCCTCTGTCCAGCTGAGTTTCTGACTCTCTCCCCTTGGGGGGGGGAGCTCTCCCTCTCCCTCTCCCTCTCCCTCTCCCTCTCCCTCTCCCTCAGCTTCTTTGCATCTTCTCATCAACCTCTCTCCCTTGGCCTGAGATTTCCTATCTCTGTCTCCCAGCAAAGAGCCTATCTACTCGAAATTCCAGAATTCAGGAGCTGGTAGGCACCTTGGTGGGCATCAAGGCTGCCCACAATGGAAGAGGAATCTTCAATCCACCCCACTGGGAGCAGTAGCCTCCCCCTTCCAAGAGCTGGGACAGCTTTTCCCAAATTGGCCTCATGGTAATTTCCTCCCATTGTTCCTCCTCTGCTCTCTGGGGCCAAACAGCAAAGCTGAGCTCTTTTCCATGGGACAGCCTTTCAGATCCTTGAAGACAGTCCTAATATGTCCGATCCTTCTCTTCCCCAGGCTAAACAGCCCTGATCCTTTCAATCGAGCCCCACAGGCCTTGTCCTGACGCTGGCCAGCTTACGTGTTCCCCAGAACTGAGCCCCCTCCTCCAGAGGAGGCCTGATTAGAAGGGAAATGGAAACTCCTGAATGGGAAAAGCAAGAAAGTCTCAGAGTGAGGGAACGGGAATCTCGTTCCCTTTGTCTCTTTATGTTTCTGTGTTTCTTTCCCATATACTTTTTCTCAGTATCTAATTGTTTTGGTTTGTTTATCTGGTAAAACCAGTCTCAGAATTGGAAAGTCCCTCAAAAAGAAACACAGGATGTCAGAGCTGGGAGGAATCTAAGACCAGGGAACGTCAGAGGTGAGAGGAATCTTAGAACAGAGAATGTCAGAGTTGGGAGGGTCTTGAAATAGAGAATGGCAGAGCTGGAATTTAACTTTGGAACATGGGATGTCATAGTTGGGAGGGAACTTTAGAGCAGAGAATGTCAGAGAGTTGGAAGGGAGCTTAGAACCTAGAATGTCAGAGCTGGGAAGAACCTTAGAGCAGAGAATGTCAGAGCTGGGAGGGAACCTTGGAACGGAGAATTATGAGAGAGTTAGAAGGGAGCTTAGAACCTAGAATGTCAGAGCTGGGAGGAACTTTAGAGCAGAGAATGTCAGAGAGCTGGAGGGGCCTTAGAATAGAGAAGGTCAGAGCTGGGAGGGAGCTTGGAACCCAGAATGTTATCTGGGAGGGTCTGACATTTACATTGGGGGAATGGAGACCTGGAGAGTAGATGGGATTTGTTCCCGGGCACTCCGCACTGGACAGAGGAGGTGGGCACTTGAAGCCAGTGTCCTGTCCCATGCCCTGAGTTTTCCCATGGCATTAGGCTACCCCACCCCTCTCACTATGCTTGTCCCTTCTTCTCCCTCCACTCCCAGCTTGGTCTCCAGCTTCCTCCCCAGGGCCCTCTAACCAGCAGCTGCGGAATGATTCACACCATCAGTTTTCTGGCCTTTCCAGCTCAGCCCTGTAAACCTACTTAAAGGGGGCAGCAGTCCTTACAAGGACACACCTCCCCTGCCTCAGGCGGCTGCCTAGGTGCCCATCCCATCCTCTGCACCCCCCCTTTCCAACCAGACCTCATTAACTTTCCCTGTTTCATTTCCTTCCAAATGCTGGTCAGCTGTTTCCGGGGATTGGGGATGGAGGTGGGGTAGTGGGGTCCGGAATAGGTGGGGCAGGCTGTCTCCCACTCTTTCCCAAGGGCCCCCAAGCAGTGAGTTCAGAAACTAGTCCGGGGGTCTGGGTGGGCTGTTGGACGGCCTTTATTTAGTCTCCAGTGTTTTTGACCAAGGTGAAGGAAGGGTGAGGGGGTGGGCAGGGATCCAGTGTCAGACTATACAGTAGAAGGGAGGGAGAACAGACCTCAGAGGCTGGTAAAAATAGCTCCCTCCACTGACCCCCTCCTCCCAGGGCCAGGCCTCAGGCCAGAAGCCAAGGGATATTTCAGGGGCTGGGGGAAGGAGATTCTCATCTGTAAAGGGCGGGCCAGCCTAGGCCCTATCCCATATCCCAAGTCTCAGGCAGGGGAAGGAAGCAGTGGGGGAAGGGGTGGCTGGGACCAGATGGAGGGTACTCCCCAGCTCCCACCACCTGCAAACAGCTCTCTCTGAGTCTGGTGAAAGACTGAAGGTGGGGCTGAAGGCATGCCAGAGTCCTGAGGCTCAGCACTGCGGAAGGGCAAACAGAAGGCCTGGGTTAGGAGATTTTGCCCCCCTCTCCCTTGCCCCCTCCCGGAGCCAGGCCCCTGGTGGCTAACCTCATCCCCAAAGCTATGGCCTCCTCGGCTGCTGCCCCCTCCTACACCTCCACCTCCTGACAGCAGGCCTGTTTGCTCTGGGCGATCCATGCCAGGGCGGCTTGGCTCTGTCTCAGGGGGAAGCCTGGGAAGTGAGAGAGAAATGGGATAATGGGCAAGAACAGACATCAGGAAAGGTCCAGGGACCAGATCTGTATCTGGAAGCCCTCAGTAGGCAGGGATCATAGTGACAGGGTCAGGTCCAGTTCAAACAAAAGCAAGGTGAAGGTCAGGAATAAAGCAGGTGCCAGAGACAGGATCACAAAGCTTGCCTACCCCACTGTCCTCCATACCTGGGAGGTCTTCCCTCCCCACCCCCACCTGGGAGGACGTCCCTCCCCACCTGGGATGTCCTCCCTCCCCACCCCCACCTGGGATGTCCTCCCTCCCCACCTGGGATGCCCTCCCTCCTCACCTGGCATGTCCTCCCTCCCCATCTCTGGTTCTTGGTACCCCTAATTTCCTCCCAAGTTCAGCCCAAGTACAACCTTCTCTTTATTTTGTTACAGAGTTTACATTTATTTATGGGTGTTCGTGTGGTCCCCCCTACCCCCAGCCCAGGCCCCTGGCCTGGCCTCTGTGAGGTGCATGGATGATTAGGGCAAGGGTCAGAAGAGACAGAAGTCAGGGGGCACACTCACGGGGGCACCTTCTCCTGGCTACGACAGCACTGGCCTTTCCTACGCATGCAGTAGAAGACAGCTACTACCAGGAGGAGCAGCCCCACGCTGACGGCAGCTGCCATCACGGCCACGCCTGCCTGGGGGGCCTGTGAGGCCACTGCAGGAGAGGGCAAGGGGTCAGTCAGTAGGCAGCCCCTTCCTCAAGGGAGGCTCTATCCCCTGCCCTCGGGGAGGTGGACTCACCCGCCTCAAAGTAGAAGGTATGGTGGGTATCACCCAGGTGGTTAGAGGCCGTGCAGGCAACCCCCTCTCTGGCCGCAGTCCCCGTCACCTTCAGTTTCAGTGAGCTCCGGACCCAGCCACTGACAATTCTGTTTACCTGTGAGGGGCAGAGGTCGGGAGGCTGGGGCTCCAGTGGGGTGGAGGACAGTCAGGACATCTGGGTCCTTGAGATGTCAGAGGACCAAACATAGGTATCTCTGCTGGATGGGAGGGAGGAGACCTGGATAGATGCAGTGTCCTCAGGTGCATCCCCCAGATGCTGGAGTCCCTAGGCAGAGGACGATGAGGGGTGGGGGGAAGGATCTCTTACTGGTTCCCCTTCGTGATTCCAGCTCAGCTCTGGCATTGGGTGTCCCCGGGCAGAGCAGGTTAAGGTCACGTCGTCCCCTTCGGTCCAGCCACTGCTGCCCTGAGGCTGCATCTCCTCTGGCTTCAGCTCTGGTTTACCTGGGTAGATGTGGAAAGACAGAAACAAAGACACAGACCGAGAAGAGAGACAGAGAAAGGGGAAACACAGACATAGAGCCAAAAGAGAATAGAGAAAATGGTAGAAAGGGACCGATAGAGAAAGAAAGAGACACAGAGAGATACACAGAGACAAGGGGCCAGAGAGAGAGAATGCAGGAAGAGAGACATGGACAGGGGAGGAAGACAAGGTGACAGGGACAGAGAGAGACCAAGGGAGGGAGGGACAAAAGAACCACAGAGAGAAACCAAGAGGGTTAGCAGTGAATGCAGGGCCTGCGGCCCTTACTGCTCCTCTTTCTTCAGGTTCCAGGATCCACTTCCCGCCCGCTCCTGCCCTCTCTCAGGCCCTGGGGTTACCCCGCACAAGCAGCTGCAGGTTCCGGGTCCTGGTGAGCCCAGGAAGCTTGGGCACTGAGGCCTCACAGGTATAGATACCAGCTGAGGTGAAGGAGATGTTGGTGAGAGTGAGGTGGGGGCCCTGGTCCAGGGGGATGGAATCCTGGGGGGCAGAGAGATGAAATCATGAGGAGAGTGTGTGAGGTATGGGGGTAGGGAGCATTCATAGGGCATAGACCCAGGACTGAGAAGCCAATGGGAGAGGATGGGGCCTCCTGCCTCACCTTAGTCCAGAGGACTTTGGGGGTTGGGTCTCCAGAAGCCAAGCAGCCCAGCTCCATGCTGTCCCCAAAGGATACTGTCACATTCTCCCCAGGGCTCAGCTCCAGGGGATCCAGGTCTGGAAGGTGAGACAAAATCAAGAGGAGAAGAGTAAGGGGAGAGGTTAGTGGGGAGAGACAGAGACAGAGACAGAGGGGGAGAGAGACAGAGACAGAGAGAAGAGAGAGACAGAGACAGAGAGATGGGGGGAGAGAGAGATGGAGAGAGACAGAGAAAAGCACAGACATAGACAGAGACAGAGAGGAGAGAGACAGAAAAGCAGATGGGTGGGTACAAGGCACCATCGTCCCCTCCCCTCCCCCTCCTCTTTGGTTCCTCATCATCAGTATCTTTGCTGGTTCTTCCTCAACGTGCTGGACTTTTGGGGTGGGGGCATGGGATAGAAGGGTGCCCTTATTCTTGGGGGTTACGGATGGAGAGACAAGTAACAGCACTCCAATTATATCCAATGGGGACAGCTTGGTGGCACAGTGAATAGAACACCAGCTCTGAAATCAGGAGGACCTGAGTTGTAATCTGACCTCAGACACTTAACATGCTTACTAGCTGTGTGACCCTGGGCAAGTCACTTAACCCCAATTGCTTTGCCTTCCCCCATCCAAAAACAAAACAAAATCAGAAACAAATACATCCAGTGAATAAGACCCTCAGACCCTCTAAAACCAACCTAAAGAGTGGGTAGTGTGGTTTAGTAGAGAGAGCATGTAATTGGGTGTCAGTAAGACCCGAGTTTGAATCCGGCCACCGATACTTACTAGCTATACGACCCTCCCTAAACAAATCATTAAAATTCCCTGCCTCAGTTTCCTCATCTGTAAAATGGAGATAGTGGTAGCCCCAAGTAATAGCAGTATAACGTTAATCCTAGAGGAGTTGTGAGAATCAAGTGTGTGTGCAAAAAGCTTTTCAAACGGTGCTATCCACACAAGCTACTGCATCACTCCCCAGAGTTGATAGGGTTTTTAACATCACTGAATCTCAGAGGGAGAAGGGCTTTGTCAATAATCAGATTTGATCACTTTTATGTAGGTGGTGCAGAGAATAGAGCACCAGCCCTGGAGTTCAAATCTGGCCTCAGACGCTTCCCAGCTGTGTGACCCTGGGCAAGTCCCTTCACCCTGTTTGCCTCAGTTTCCTCATCTGTAAAATGAGCTGGAGAAGGACATGGAAAGCCACCCCAGGATCTCTGCTGAGAAAACCCTAAATGGGGTCATGAGGAGTCAGACGTGACCGAAACATTTGGTAAGGGGGAAGAGAATGGGCCTTGAAGAGCCCCTAGCCACTCCTGGGCCCCTCTCCTTTGCTCCTGCTCACATCCCACATGGATCTCCAAGTTTCGGGTCAACTCCACCTCTGGCTCTGCATCAAAGTCGGCCACCTCACACTGGTAGAGGCCGCTCTGGCTCCGGGAGATTCTCCGGAGGGTCAGGTTGCCATTTGTGTTGGTCTCTAGTGACTTTTCTTCCTTCTTTCCCTGGTAAAGACGAGGAAAAGAAATGTGTCCTCATGCCTTTCTCTCCCTCAGTGGGTGAGGGACCTGGTGGGAAGGTGGCCAGGCTTTCTGTATTGGGGGCTATGCCAGGGCACTGGGGCTCTCTCCAGGACAGAGGGGAGGGCAAGGGAAAAAGAGGGCTAAAGGCAGAGAAATGACACGTCCCAGGGCCAGGACTCGGGGAGATCCCAGGAGAGGGCGTTGAGGTTATTCCAAGAGGCAGAACTGAGGGGTGTTTTAGGGTAGGAGATCTGGGTTGGGCTCCAGGGTCATTTATTCTCCCAAAGAGGTGGGGGGGGGGGATACCTGCTTCAGGGTGAAGATGTACTCAGGGGTCGGGTTGCCATCTCCCCGACAAAACAAGTTGACGGTGTCTCCCTCGCGGACCCAACCTCCAGGGGCTGCTGGGCTGGCCACCCAGAACTGCACATTCTCTGTAGGGTCTGCAGGGTGCACAAGTAGGGTAAGGATGCATTAGGGGTCAAAAGGTAGGCGTGAGGTTGTGAGGTCAAGGACTGGGCTAGGGATGCAAAGGGGGTCCAGAGGTCAGGGTCAGGTCAGTGGTTGAGGTCACTCCCCAGTGTCAGGGGCCTGAGTCTTGCCCATTTGGCTATGGTCAGGGGTCATAGAATAGGGCTTAGTAGGTGGGATCAGAGGTCAGGGATCAAGTTTGTGGCAAGGGGGTCAGAGGTTGACATACTATGTGATGCACCATCAGGTCAGGGGTCAGAAGCTGGCCACTGTCCTGCGTGTCGGTGGTTGGGGGGGCAGAGGTCGGGGGTCAAAGTGCTCACAGTGCAGCGTGAGATAGAAGGGTGCAGCGTCTTGCAGGCCCTGCTGGCCATTGGGCATGAGGTAGGTGGCCCTGCAGTGGAAGGCGGCATCTTGATCGGCCTTCTTGGGCCGAAGGTAGAGGATGCTGGTGAGGGAGTGGAGGCCAGAGGCCTCTCGGACGGTGCGGCTCACGGCATATAGCTCTGGGGGACAACACAGTGGTGGGGGTTCCATCAGAGCCCGTCTGACCTTCCCCAGCCATCCCCAAGACTGGCCCAGTGAGTGGGGAGGGGGAAGCGTCAGACCTTCACGCTGCTTCTGATCCTTCCCAAGCTTCCTTCCTGCAGGAAATCTCTGACCCTCAGTTTTCCTTGTCAAATAACTGGGTTGTACTAGATGGGCTCTGGGTTCTAGTTCTAAATTCTATTAGGATAGGCATCCCGTGGGCTGGACAAAGTCCCTCCCTCCCGTTCTGTCCACCGCCCACCCCACTGGCCAGCGTCTCTGAAGCTCACCCCCGTTCAGCTCCGTGGGAATCTCTAGGGCCTCCCCATCCCGGTACCAAGTGATGTTGGGGGCAGGGTTGGCATTTCGGCTGGTACAGGTGGCTATCTGGGGGAGGAGGCTGGCCATCAGATTTCTGGGACATGAGTGTCTGGGTCCCCCTGCTTCTGCCCCACCAGAGCCCCAGGTGCCCCTCCCCTTCAAGCAAAGCCTGTTTCTGCTTGCCAGGCTCTCCTACCTCATGAGCTTTGTCGTCAACCACTGAAATCGTTCCCTTGTTGGGTATGACCTCAGGGGGCTCAGGGGTCACTGCAATGGATGGGGAGGAGGGGTTCTCCTCAGTGGGAAGTGCCCCCTTCCTCAGCAGCACCCCTCCCTCATCTGCACTAGAAGGTGGCCCATCTCTCTCCCCATCAGTCTTTGTCTCTCCCTCCCTGCCTGCCTTCCCCGCCCCCCGTTTTTTCTCTCCGCTGCCTCTTCTTGTCTTTGGTTTCTCTCCCTCTCTGGCCATCTCTCTTTCCCTCTGTCTCCTTCTCCGCCCATCTCTCCTGGCATTTTGCTCAGCCCCCGGTTGGCTGCCCTCCTCTTCCGGGAAGGCTGGGGGGTGGGGCTCACCTAAGACTCGTAGGTGGCTGGTAGCCTTCACCTTCTCCGCCATCCCGGTAACTTGGCACGTGTAGTCCCGATCATCCCCCATCTTGGCAGAGAGCAGTTGCAGGGACCCATTGGGATACAGGTGAAAGGGGGTGCTTGGCTTTACATCAGGGTCCCCGCTTCTCTTCAGAGCTCCCATTCTTCCCACGGCAATGACCAGTGGAGAGGTGTTTCCTGAGCGGTCTGTCTGTGGCGAAACCACCAGGAGAGAAGGGCTCGAGGGGCCTGCTGATGAGCCCCCAAGCCTTCCCTCTCCTCTCTTCTTTCAGCCTCACTCGGTCTGTCTCTCTCTCTCTCTAGCCTCTGGGTGTTTCTGTGTTGGTCCCTCTCAGCTCCTCCCTCCTCCTGGGTCCTCTCTGTCCGATTCTGTCTCTCTTCAGTCAATTCCCTTCCTCACCGTCCACAGCTCGTTCCTGGCTTCTCTGTCTGTGGCCCCCCATCATCTATCTAGCTTGTGGCTCTCCTTCCTTCCCTCCATGGTGGTCACTCACAACAAGCCACTCCAGCCTTAAGTGTTCTTTGCTTGCAGTGCCAGAGAGGGAGCAGTTCAGGGTCACCTGCTCCCCTTTCATGACTTCTACCAAATGGGGTGCTGATACTCGGATCTCAGCCTGGGCACCTGGGGGAGAGGGGGAGGAAGACAGAATAATTTGCTGATCCCATGTCTGGCTTCTCAGCATCAGGCAGGGGCCCAAGTCACCTGAGCCCTCAGCTCCTGCCCTCTTAAGAACCCAGGTATCCTGCTCTCCCACACCCTCCATCTGCTCAAGATCCCAGGGCCCCAGGCCTGCTGCCCCTGGTGGTTAAGGAGAATGAGGGATCCATCAGGTATCCACCCTACTCAAGCTAAAGGGAGAAGAGATGGGAAAAGGAGTGGGTGGGTGGGGGCTGTAACTGTCTCTCCTCTCCCACTTATTGGTCTCTCTCTTTGGATCTCTGAATCTCTTCCTACTGGGGTCTTTGTGTCTCTCAGTTTCTGGGTGTGTCTCAGACTAGGTTTCTTAGTCTCTCGGTCTTTGCTCAAGCCTTGGGATCTGATGGACCTCTTAGACAGAGATCTCTGTGGCTCCCAGATCTCTCCAGTTTCTCAGTCTCTGAGGGGTCTCTAGGTGCCTAGGGAGATAGGAAGCAGCACCCTACTTGTGGCCTCCTGGGAGCAGGGGGGAGTTGGAGAAGGGAGGAGGAGGTAGATGAGGGGGGGACAGGGCTGGGCAGGTTTCAGGAATGTAGGAGGGGTGGGGCCAGCCCAGGCCTGCCTCAGCAAGGCACAGCCCCTTCCTCTGCCCCCCTCCCACCCCATCAAGTCCTCTGTTTTCACCCCTCTGGGAGAGGAGGAGTGGGGAGAGATGAGTCATAAGAAGGGAAAAGGAGGTCCTGAGGTTGGGGGGACACTGAGGGGAACAGGGACAGGGGCCCAGAAGAGATGGGGGAACTGTGGGGCCCAGGTGCCCAGACTTACAGGGACTGAGAATGCCTGGGTCCTTGCCCTAAGGGAGGTGGCTGAGGAGCCAGAAGCTTGGGTGCTTGAGGGGATGGGGGCTGAGAGCCTGAGCTGAGGGTCCCTGAGAATATTGGTTTGGAGGAAGGGCCAGGGCCAGGTACATGAAGAGAAACATGGGCCCTCAGGGAGGGCATCCCACACAGTCCACATCTTCTAGCTCCTTGTCAGGCCCCACCCAGCCCCAGGGGTTTAGGATTTGCTGAGTGATGACTGGCAGGGGAAGGAGCAGAGGGCCTGTGAGCTCCAGGGAGGCTGAGCACTAGGCATGGGAGACTCTGGGGCCAGGGTCTCAGCAACAGCTTTGGGACTGGAGGAAAGAACCCTGGGGGCTTCGCAGCCCCTGGCCTTTCCAGAGTTGTCTCCCTTTCTGGGTTTTTCTGAGGCCCTCTATCTCCCTCTGTCTCTGGGCCCCTCATTCCTGTGTCTGCCCCGCCTCCTCCATGGCTCTCTCTCTCTTGTCTCTCTCTGTTCCCCCCTTGTCTCTCTCTGCCCCCCCTTGTCTCTC
>JAQQSU010016016.1:0-11038 GCA_028627135.1 Pseudochirops cupreus
TTTTTACTCCCTAAAACATAGTAGTTTTTTACTGAATGGTCAACCTACACAGAAAAGTCTACTTTTATTCCTATTCAGTTTTCTCAAGGGGTCTACCATATTTTACTTTTCTAAGATTTAGTCATATTTTTAAAAATTATTTTACAGTTTGATTTATTTAGCTCTGAGAAGGGAAAGTTGAGATCTCCTAGTAGTATAGGTTTATTATCAATTTCCTCCTGTAATTCATACAACTTTTCCTTTAAGAATTTGCATGGTATGACATTTTATTTATTTATGTTTACTATTGCTATTACTTCATCTTCTATTATGCCTTTTGGAAAGACATAGTTTCCTTTCTTATCCCTTTAAATTAAGTGTATATTTGTTTTTAGTTTGTCCGAGTTCATGATTGCTACCCCTGCCTTTTTACTTCAGTTGAAGCATTATAGTGTCTGCCCCAGTCCCTTATTTTAATTCTTTGAGTTTCTCTCTGTTTCAAGTGTGTTTCTTGTAAAAAATGTATTGTTGAATTCTGGTTTCTAATCCATCTTTGTGTCTGTTTTCATTTTATGGCTGAGTTATCCCATTCACATTCACAGTTATGATTACTAATTGCATTTTCTTCCATCCTATTTCTTTCTGTTTATCCTTTTCTCTCTCTCTTTATTCTTTTTTTCTAATGTTCACTTTTGGGCCACTGTCTTCTTTTATTCTTTATCCTTTTATCCTTCATCCTTTTTATCCTTTGACCAATTCTGCTGTTAGGGAGTTACTAAGTATTTTTTATTCTTTTTTCCAAGCTGTTATTTGTTATTCTCATTGTTGTTGTTCAGCATGGACTGCAGTGTTCATTGAATTTTCTTGACAGGTATATGAGAGTGATTTTCCATTTTCTTCTCTAATAGATTAAGGCAAATAGAGGGTAAGTCACTTGCCCAGGCTCACATAGCTAGTGAATGTCTGAGGCTATATTTGGACACAGATCTTTTTGAATCCAGGCCTAGCCCATTATCCACTGTGCCATCTAGTTGTCTCCAAGGAAAACAGAGGTTAAGTGACTTTCCCAGTATCACATAGCTAGTAAATATCTAAGGCCAGATTTGAAGTTAGGTGTTGCTGATTCCAGGCCTATTGTTCTGTTCACTGAGCAATCTAGCTACCTCTGTTACTAATTATCTTTTCATTATTTTCTTCGTTTGCTTTAATTTCTTTACTGTTTTTTCCCTATTGTACTCTTATCTGATTTTGAAAAAAAAAAGAAAAAAACTCTTCCAGGAATTCTTTTTGTGATTGTGTCCAATTCACATTTTTTTTTCATTTGAGAATTGGCTCGTAGCTGTTTTGACTTCATAGTCTTCTTCTGAGTTTGTGTAACTTTTATGGTAAGGTTATTTTATTTTTGTTTGCTCATTTTTTCATTCTATTTCTTGATTTTCAACCATGGGTTAAAGTTGGGCTCAATTCCAAGCATGAGGGTGACGTGAAGCACTTTCTCAATCTTTAAGCTTTTACACACTGCTGTTTTCAGAGCTAATTTGAGGTGTTTGGAAATTTTTGAAACTTCCAAGGCTGTGTTGTCAGAGGAGAGGTGCAGTGACTAATATCCTGGACTGAACTCTGACCTTTACCTAAAAAAGTCCCATGATACCTTAGAATTACAAGTAATACTACTTTTCAGAGCCCATTGTAATTGTAATGGAATTTGAATATTCCCTTTTATTGGCAAGCTAACAGGTCCATAGCACTTAGTTTCTAGTCAGTTATTAAGACCCAGAACTTGTGAATCCCACAGTGGGATGGACTTATTGATGTAACAGGAAGGGCTGGAACAGAGAGGAGCTAATACCATATATAAGGAAAAGCACAAGCTGGAGCATCAGAACTTCTTGGAGCAAGCAGCTTAGAGGCTGAGGAGGGGAGGCCCAGACTGGAGAAAGTGATTTTGATTTTGAGAACCAAGCTTATGGTGGTAGAGTTTCTTCTGAGAGCCAGCTGGAGCTTCTGCTGAGACCTTTCTCCTGGGAACTTCTGCTGAGAGCTTCTGAGAACCAGGATGAGGAGCTACCAGATTCTTCTGGGAGCTGCCAAAGACTTCTGAGGGCCAGCCGGAGCTGCCAAAGACTGAGGAAGCATGACTGTGGTACTGGTACTTTGTCTGTCTATTTTGGGTCTCTGTTGATTTCACAGGCAGAAAGTGAATTGATGAGGATGCTGGCAATGTGTATGAATGTTATTGTGGCTTGGTTTAGCTTTGTCTTCCCAGGAAGAGAAACTGTGAAGGACGTGAGGTGAGTTAGACACTGTGAGCTTCAATATGGAGCAAGAACTGCATGGAGATGGGTCGGAGTCAAGGTGGTGGTGTAGAAGCAGGAGAACTCCACAGCCCCCCAGATGACCACCTCAAATACCTATAAAATATGACTCTAAAGAAATTTTGGAGCTCTAGAATCCAGAAAATTACAGAAAAACACATCTCCCACTAAAGGCAATCCGGCAGGTGGACAGGACATCAGGACATCACACACACAGGACATCACAGAGCTCTGGGAGCCAAAACCAGCCAGGCCTGAAACCACAGCTTGGCCCCAGGTAGGCCAAGACAAACTGTGTCTGAAGCACTTGGGAGAGTGGATCACCAACAGCTGGGGCAGTTTCCAGAATTATCAACCCATAAGAACCAAGGAGAAAGTGAAAGGTCAGTGGAACTTGGCTAAATTAGGGGGAGATAAATAGGTACAGCTGACTCCCCCCAGGGCAAGAAAGCAGCAGAAGCGGCGGCCCTGCAGCTGCCTCCATGTGGCTGCTTCAGAGCTTGCTGCCTGCAGATTGCAGGGGGGCCAAGTTCATTCAGAGGCTAAGTGCTCTTACCTTAACCTGCCTGAATTGAGATCGTGGTCTTGGGTAGTGTTCCTGAGGTGTGTGACCAGTCAAAGCTGGTGGGGGCTGCAGAGATGGTGGCCTCCTAATAGCTCTGGCACCTGCAAAAACCCCAGCAATGTGTGACAAAGTTGTCCCCCTGGGAAGCAGAGATCTACTGTGGCTCAAAAATCAAGTTAATTGACTGGCAACATGAGCAAGTAAAGAAGGCAAACCAAGCTCAGCAATCAAACTTTAGATTCCTTTTTTGGTGACAAAATGGGTCAAAGTGTGGAGCAGGAGGAAGACAACACAGTCAGAAATCCCGCACCAAAAGCTTCCAAGGAAAATGTAAACTTATTACAAGCCATAGAGGAGCTTAAGAAAGATCTTGAAAACCAAATAAGAGAAGTCGAGAAAAAATTGGGAAGAGAAATGAGAATGATGCAAGAAAATCATGAAAAGAGAGTCAACAAACTGACTGAAGAAAATAACACCTTAAAAAATAGATTAACTCAAATGCAAAGGAGGCCTAAAAAGCCAATGAGGAGAAGAATGCCTTAAAAAGTCAAATTTGCCAGATGGAAAAAGAATCTCAAAAGCTCACTGAAGAGAATAATTCCTTCAGAATTAGAGTGGAGCAAATAGAACCAAATGAATTTATGAGAAATCAAGATACTATTAAACAGATCCAATCAAATGAAAAAATAGAAGGCAATGTGAAATGTCTCATTGAAAAAAAACCACTGACCTGGAAAAAAAGATCTAGGAGAGACAATTTAAAAATTATTGGACTACCTGAAAGCCTTGATCAGAAAAAGAACCTAGAAAGCATCCTGCAAGAAATTCTCAAGTAAAATTGCCCTGATGTTTTAGAACCAGAGGGCAAAACAGACTTGAAAGAATTCACTGATTACCTCTTAAAAAAGATCCAAAAAAGAAAACTCTGAGGAATGTCATAGCCAGGTTCTGGAGTTCCCAGATCAAGAAGAAAATATTACAAGCTGCCAAGAAGAAACAATTTGAATACTGCGGAAACACAATCAGGATAAGCCAGGATCTAGCAACTTAGATATTGAGGGATCGAAGGGCCTGGAATATGATATTCTGGAGATCAAGGGCATAAGAATTTAAACCAAGAATCACCCACCCAGTAAAACTGTGTTTAATGTTTCAGGGCAACATATGGTCATTCAGTGAGGTGGAGGACTTTCTAGCATTCTTGAGAAAAAAACCAGAACTGAATAGAAAATTTGACATTCAAATACAAGAAACATGATAACATAAACATGGAAAAGAAATAATAAGGAACTTATCAGAGTTGAACTATTTATATGCCAACATGGAAAAACGATAATTGTAACTTATTATGAGGACAGGTGAAGCAAATATAAATGTGTGTGTGTGTATATATACATATATACATATATGTATACATATACATATGTCTATATAGGAGGGCATATTTATGCATATGTATACATACGTGAGTGTGTGTATATATGTGTACTTACGGGGCATAGGATCAATTGAATAGGATGGGATAATATTTTAAAAGCTGAAATTGAGAGGTGGGAGAGGAATAGAATGAGAGGAGATAGTGAGAGACAGAATGAGGTTAATCATCTCATATAGAAGAAGCAAGAGATAACTGTTACAAAGGAGGGTAAGAACAGGAAGGCAAAAGGGAATGATTCAACCTTACTGTCATTGAATTTGGCTTAGGGAAGAAATGACATACACTCTAAATTGTGTATCTTGCCCTACAAGAGAGTAGGGGGGGATGGGGATGAGAGTGGGAATGATGGAGGGGAGGGCAGGGTAGGGGGGAGGGTTGTTAGAAGCACACACTTCTGTAAAGGGATAGGCACAAAATAGAGAATGGAATAAGTGGGGGGCAGAATAGGAAGGAGGGAAATATTGTCTGTCTTTCATGATATGACCATTACGGAGGTGTTCTGTGTAACTATGTATGCACAGCATGTATTCAATTGCTTGTCTTTCCAGTGGGGGTGGGTGATGAGGGAGGAAGGGAAAGAATCTAGAATTTAAAGTTCTGTAATCAAATGTTGAAATATGTATGTGTTTGTGCGTGTGTGTGTTTGTGTGTATGTATATATATGTATATATACATACATTCTTACATGCATACATACATATATATTTACATATATACATAAATACATACATATATACATATATATATATTATATGTAATTACTAATTATTTGCAACTGGGAATTAAGATATATAGGCACTGGGCTAGGGAACTCCATCTTGCCCTACTGGAAAGTCAGAGGAGTAATGGGGGAGGACATAGGAGAGAAAAGATTGGGGGAGAGGGTATACAGTGGGATTGCTGTTTTGGGGTGTGGTTAGGGGAAAGATAGGGAGAAAATTTGTAACTCACAATCTTGTGGAAATGAATGATGTAAACTAAAAATAAACAAAAGTTAATTAATGACAACAAGAAAGAACTTCACGGAGAGATGGACAAGGAACTGGGAGCTGCCTGCCTCAGAACCCAGGTGACAGTTTGGTGTATTCAGGTGGGAGGTGATACCATGGAAGAGGAGCCACTGAAGCTGAGAGCCTGCATTGAGTCAAGATGAAAAGATCTCTCCTTTAGTATTTAATGGTGACTGATGAGATTGTAACTTATTTGTGACCTAGGAGTGGATGGCCTTTGTACTTTCCACTGCCCCTTAAGAGAGCACTTAATAGTGTCTGATGATATTGTAACTTAATTGTGACTTAGGAGTGGGCGGCCTTTGTACTTTCCACTACCTCTCAAGAGGGTACTTATTAGCAACTGATGATATTATAACTTAATTGCACTCCATATGTGGAGACTTTGACCTTTGTACTTTGTGTCAATTAAGGAGGCTTCCCTCCTTAAGGGTGATTGAATTAAGGATTTGCTAAATGAAAGACTTACTAAATGAATGTTATCTTTTGCTTAAAACTATGTGACCACTTTGGTGAAAACTACCTGTTCATTTTAGTGTGAAGTTGTTGAATGGTGACATGGTGAATACCGTATTTTGATTTTCTGTGAGTCTTTTGCTCTGATTTGTTTCTGAATAAATAGAGAGTTCACTATACTGTGTAATCAGAACCTTGAAAAGCTATTCACAGCAGCAGTCCTCTGGAAAGCTGCTCGTGCCTGGCTTTACACACATTTCCATTGGAGTGGAAATGATATTGTCAAGTACTACTTGTTCTTGGGCCTCTGAACCATTTTGGCCAATAATGATACTACTTAGGGATCTCTCTCTACCTCTTCACCAAAAGTGCTCTATTGTGCTTTTGATCTCTGACTTAGATGTGCATAAAGGCAATGGATTTGTCAAACACCATCTGGTCCTGCATCCAGTACTTGATAAGTGTTTCCGCTAATCTCTTTCTCACCAGTTTGCTGGTCCCCTTACCTTCTCTCCTTGAGAGCTCCTCAAGCTGCTGCAGCTGCTTTTGTTACCTCTAATTAGTCCCAGCACTGATGTTTCACCTGTGTGAACTTTGGGCTAGCCTCTATCACCTTGTCACAGATCTCTTTGATGTCCTCAGTTGTCTTGGTGAGGGAGAATATCTCACTCTGATCTTTTTACTCTGCCACTCCAGAATTTGATTTGAGCTGTTATTTCAAAATTGGTTGGAAAGTAATGGTGGGAGAGTTCTACTGAATACTCCTTGTACTCCACCATATACCTCTGCCTCCAGAAATCCCTGCATAATTTGTTAAAAACCAATGTATTTTAGCTCAAACAGTAGACATTTGTGTAGGGAAGGACAGCAACAATATCTAACATATAGAACTTAACTACATGTCAGGCACTGTGCTTAGCACTTGTGATGCCATGCATGAGCAGTTTTCCAAAAGGATGCTACTATGAATAGCTTTTAAGGTTCTGATTACACAGTATAGTAAACATTCTATTTATTCCATAACAAATCAAAGCAAAAAATTTTCAGAAAATCAAGGTACAGTATCCACAATATTATGGCTTATAACAGAAAATCACAATATAGTGTTCACAACAGCTTATCACAAAATGGCCACATAGTTTTCGCCAAAGTGTGCACAATAGCTTTGAACAAAAAACAATCATCTGGTATCCCTAAGGAACTTTGCCTCCTTACTCAGTCATTCAGTCATCTCAGAGTACAACAGTCAGTCTTCCCCTCATGGAGCTACTAGGTTAACTCAGTCATTTATTTAGCAATCAGTTACTAAGTATTGTTAATCACTAAGAACTATCATTATAAAATACACAAATTCCCCATCCCTAGGTCACCACGTTATCATCACAGCATTCAATACCCAAGGAGAGGTCTTTTCTTCATCTTGACTTGGGGCCGGTTCTCAAATTCTCTGGATCTCCTTCCATGGTCCCAGATTCTACCTGGTTTCACCAAGCTGGATTCACCTGGGTTCAGTGTCAGACAGCTCCCAGTTCCTTGTCCAGCTCTCCGGGTAGGTCCTGCCCCACACTGGAGTTCACAGGTTCCAGTCCATCTCAAATCCTTCACTATTTCTGTGCCTGAGAATTCAAGGCTCAACCAAGCAACAAACAAACAAAGTCTCAGCATCCAGGTCATGCTTCCTCAGTCTTTTCCTGAGCTCCTCTGTCACCTGGGTACCTGGGCTCCTGGCCTGCTAGGCTCCTGTTCAGAAGAAGCTCTGCCACCACAAATTCTCGGGAAATTCTGACTGTGCCTCTCTGGGGCTTTTCTTATATACACACAGAATGAGCTTCTTGTTTTGGCCAACCCCTTCCTGTTACTTTAGTAACAGGAAACAAGAGTTCATACCTTCTGTTCCCCAACAGTGGTTTGATCAATTTCTAGGTGCTAAGTACCTGCTACCTTTGCTTAACTTAAAACAAGGTGCTTAGTGCCTGCTTACTTGTCAATACAAAAATAGGGGTAATTACCATTATAGCACTTTACATTTATTATCTCATCTTATTTAATCCTTTCAACAATTCTGACAAATAATTGCCATTATTATCTACATTTCGCATATGAGGAAACTGAGTCAAACAGTAGTTAAGTGACTTGCCCAGGGTCACACAGCTAATGCTTTATCTGAGGATGAATTTTGAACTCAGTTTTTCCCAACTACAGGCTCATGATCTTTTTACCAACTACATAAATGTCCTATAAAGAAATATGAAAACAGAATTGGTTAAAAGTAGGCTTCTAAAAATACCTGGATTTGTCACACATCGTGCCATCATGATTTTAAGTAATAAGTTCTGCCTTAGTCCTTTATCTTTTTTTCCCCTAGTATATTTCTTTTTCCTCATATTTTGATTTTATTTTTGGCCTAGGGAAGGCAATGCAGTTGGGCTTAAGTGACTTGCCCTAGGTCACATAGATAGTAAGTGTCAAGTTGTCTGAGGCCAGATTTGAACTCAGGTCCTCCTGACTGTAGGGCAGGTGCTCTATTCACTGTGCAACCTAGGTGCCCTGATTGTTTTTATTAACATCATCAATATATAACAAGCCTATTTCTCTGCCTTGTATAGCATTTCTTTTCTCTATGACTTGTAAAGACATTAAACTTCTGAGAGATCTTTTGTTTCATCTCCCCTACTAGAGTATAAATACTTCAGCAAGTACTACCCAAATCCTCAAATTTATTTACCATTCTATGTTTCTCTTAATACTTGTACTTAACATTCAGTTTATTTCACTTCTGTTCCTTCTTCAGGCATACTTTGATCTTGTCTATTTCATTTAAGGTTCTTTTTTCCCCAGTAAGATTATATTCAATTTATACTAAGTAAATTCATTAAGGATAAAACTCTTTCATCTTTTGAAATGTTGTATTTCAAGCTTTCCTCTTCTCCAGTGGTAGCTAATAGTTCTTCTCATCCCAACTCTGGTTCCTTAGTACTTAAACTCCTATTTCTTCTAATTTGTAGTACTTTTTTCTTTTATCTGAAAGCTCTGGACTTTGACCACAGCTTTCTGTTTTGCATTTTCTAATTCTCATTTAAGATTTCTTTTGGCAGCGAGCAGTAGATACTTTCTATTTTTACTTCGGTCACAGATGAATGAGAATACTATACCAATATAGAGTAGACAATAGGAGTATTAGCTTCACTTTTCTTTGCATTGGATGAAGGGTTGAATATATAAATTCACACAAAGAATATGATGTAGAAATATATTCAATTCAATTGGAAATAAAGTGGGAACAGGAGAAATGAGAGGGAGAAAATAGAAAAGGTAGACTCAGGAAAAAAAATTGGTCATTAGTAAAAGGATTCTTTTGGAGGGTGAAGTATTAGAGAGGTGAAAAAGTGAAAAAACAAAGACGGAGTATGGACCTATAATCTGCGACTAATCCAAGAACACAAGTGTTTAACACAGATTTCCATCTTCATTAAAGTGAAGGTAATGGGGGGCTCACTTTGGGAAGAGTTGTGTGATTTGGCCAGACAAGACTCCAGGAAGTGGTTGAGTCCCCCAGCTTTGAAAACCCAGATGTTGGTGCTTCCCTCTCTGGTAACTGACTAGGTAAGGATATAATGGTCAGAGGGTTGGAAGCTCGTCCGCTGATCTATTTCTTTGTCTGCTTGTAACTTGTGTTTGTAACTTGTGCTTGCATTCTCTGAAGTTCAGGGTGCTGACTTTTTCCCCTGAACTAGGTAAATGATATGTGTTTGATTGATTAAAGTGAGACTGTTAACCCCCCCCCCAAAAAAAAAATTCAAGGTTATGGGAGATGAAGAGAGGAAAAAAAAAACTAAAATGATAGTAAGGAAGGCAATACACAACAGTCATAATTATTAATTTGATTACTCTGAACTTACCCACAAAATGGAGGTTTGCAAAATAACTGCAGCTATAAAATTGTCAATCTGTTGCATATTTGAACAGCATACTCAAAAGCAATGACATCATCTTACCAACAAAGGCTCTGTTATTAAAAGCTATGGTTTTTCTAGTAGCAATGTATGGCCATGAGTTTTGGACTATAGGGAAAGCTAAGTGCTGCAGAATTGACACTTTTGAATTGTGGCACTGGAGAAGATTTGAGAGCCCTTAGATGGCAAGGAGATCAAATTAGCCAATACTTAAATAAATGAATTCATGCTATTCATTGAAAGGTCAAATACTGAAACTGAAACAGCTACTTTGGCTGTAGGATGAGAATGCAGGATTCACTGGAAAAGACCCTGATCCTGGGAAAGATTGAGGACAAAAGGGAAATGAGATGGCAATGGATCAGACAGATGGTGGTGTGGAAACAATAAACATAAACTTGGGCATACTTCAAAAGATAGTAGAGGGTAGAAGGGACTGGCATGCTGTGGTACATGGGGTCACAAAGACATGGGCATGACAGAAAGACTAAACTACAACAACAAAAACATAATCCAACAATATTTTGTTTACAAGAAAAATATGTAGATCCATAGAGTTAAAATAAAGGATTGAAAAAAATCTATTATACTTCAAGTAAACTAGAATATTAGCTGGCGTATCCATCATGTCCTCAGGAAAGGCAACAGTAAAAATAGACATGATTATGAGATGAAAGAAGAAAGGCACTATATGTAAAGGCACTGTCGACAATAAACTAATATCAATAGCCTTAAATACCTAAAGGAAATCATAATCAATTTACAATAATAGACAGAAAACCTAACATATTTTGAGATCTTAAAGTTCTCTCAGATATAAAGGGAAAAAAACAGAATGTACCAGAGAAAAGATAAGGACTTAAAGGGAATTTTAGGAAAAGTTCTGACAGCTCTCTAGTGATAGAGGGTATCTAGTGATAGAGGAGAGTGTGTGTGTGTGTGTGTGTGTGTGTGTGTGTGTGTGTGTGTGTGTGTGTGTATGTGTATAATAATCAGCTATATCTGGAACATCTACAAAAATTGACCGTATACAACTACAAAAATCTAAACAAATGAGGAGGTATTAAACAGATCATTCCCAACCACAACACAATAAAATTATATTTAATTAATTTAATAAAATTATTTAAATGAATGTACATTTGATAATATAATTGTATACATATATTTATTTAATGAAGATTAATCTGAATAAAATAATAGAAAATTAAATTAAATGATAACAGAGTACATACTAAACTTTTTTGGGTGCTAGAAAAGTTGTCAACTCTAGAAATTTTCATCAATGAGAGAAATTATTGATAAATTTAGTACAAAATAAG
>JAQQSU010016017.1:0-11038 GCA_028627135.1 Pseudochirops cupreus
AAGAGCAGAACCAGGAAACATTTGTACACAATCACAGACACATCGTATGTGTGATGACCAACCTTGATAAACTGGACTCTTCTCAGCAACGCACAGCTAAAAGACAACTCTACAAGTCTCAGGATGGAGGGAGATATCTACATTCAGAGAAAGAGCTAGAAAGACTAGAGTTTAAATGAAGACTGAAGCAATACATGCTATCGTTCTTTTAAAAAAAACAAATTGTTTTCTTCAGTTAGCTTTTGTACCTCCTTTTCCATTTGGTCAGTTCTACTTTTTAAGGAGTTGTTTTCTTCAGTGAATTTTTTTTTCCATTTTGTCGATTATATTTTTGGGGGGGTGGCTAATATTTTAAAATTTAAATTGTATTTTTCTTCTGCCTCTCTACTTTGACTTTTGAAATCCTTCTTGAGCTCTTCCAAGAATGCTTTTTGGGCTTGAAACCAATTCATATTCCCTTTTGAGGTTTCAGATGTGGGTATAGTGTCAATGCTGTCCTTTTCCAAATTCATATTTTGATCTTCCCAGTCCCCATAGCATGAATCTATGGTCTCTGCTTTCCTAGGATGCTTTTTGCTCATTGTGATTGCCTTTTGCCTGGCTTTAAAGTGGATCTCTGCTTCTGGGGCACAGAAGACTCTGTCTCACGCTTCTTGTGCTGGGGGCTAGGGGCCTAGTTACTGGCTTTGTGTGCTGTGGCCTCTGGTTCTGGAAGTTGGAAGCTATATAATGTTGTAGCTTACCTCTCATGGAGCTGCGGCTGGCTGGTGTATGTTGAGGCCAGATGAGGTCTTTCTGAGTTTCCACAGGGTTACACTGAAGCTCATGGCACGAGGTGTAGGGGAGGGGTGGTCTGGCTGCTGGAGGTCTCTTTCTCCCCTAGGGCTGTGCTAGAGCATGGGTAGGCTCAGCTGGTGAAGGATGCCCGACCACACTGATGTCTGATGATTCCCCTGGCTGTGCGAAGGGGTCCTGGTGTTGGTGCTTGCCAGCTCCACCACCCTGAGACTCTGGATCTCCTGCTGGTTCACTGAGATAGGGCTAGCTGCTGTCTTGCTGGGATGCCTTCCATACTGTACTGGTCCCCTTCAGACACAGCAAGAAGGATCTTTCCTGTTAATCCCCCTAGTCTCCTGACCTAAAAGACTGCAGTCTTTCAAAGATTTTTCCTAGGGCAATATTCTCTAGATTTTTCAAGGTCATCAAGGGAAGGTGAAAGTGATTTACTATTTACTCCACCATCTTGGCTCCCAGAAGTTTAAATAGGTGACTTTCAAACATTCAGTCTGTGGGCTGATAGTCCCAGGAGTAGCTGCTATTGTCACTGCCACTGCCACAGGCCCTGCACAGGATTATGCTTCTCTCCCCCACCCTGCCGAGATAAGATTTCTATGCACAGATAGAATACATATACACACACACACACACACACACACACACACACGCACTAAGTTAAAGTGAAAAAAGAGAACAATATAAGCTAAATCCTAAATGATATGATACAAACTAAACACAGATGCCATTTACAGAGAACTTTACACACATTATCTAGTTGGATCTTCTTGGGATCCAGTGAAGAAGTATAGGAAGTAGGGTAAAAGAAATCAGGCAAAGAAAGCAAAAAGTCTTTTAAAGGGTGCACCACGCTCATAGCAGATTAGAAATTTGTCAGGCCTGCCAATTAGAGGGAACAATCAGAATAAGGAGGCATCATTCTCCCACCAGGGATAGCTGAGTGCCTTTTCAGTTCCAGATTCAGAAGTATAACACTAATAAGTAAGAGGAGAGAGAGAGAGAGAGAAAGAGAGAGAGAGAGAGAGAGAGAGAGAGAGAGAGAGAGAGAGAGAGAGAGAATGGGGCCCAGGCCAAAGCCCTGGGGTACACCCATAATGCCTGCCAGCGACCAACACAGGCATGTCATTTTGTTTCAGTTGTTTTTTTGGGGGAAGGAGGTGGAGGGGCAGGTGGCAGCTCAGGGGACAATGTGATCATGGGGGGCAGCAGACTGTGCCAAGTGGTGTCCAAATATGGCAGTGGCTAGAAAGGAAGCAACACCAGCCCCTGGAAGATCACACCCTGGAGCAAACCCCCCTTTGCCCCATGTTAGCTATGAAACTTGCCAGATTTCTTCCCTTGTCTGTTTCTAGGAAACAATGGGCTTGTACTAAGTAGGTCTTTTCCATTAAGGAAATCATGAAGGAAAACCCAGAATAATTTTCTAGAATTAACAATCCCAAAGAAAAAGAGGATGAAAGATTTGAGACGAATGCTTAAAATTGTGAGTCACTTCCCCTACCACAGCTTGATGTCGAGAGGTAGCTTTTGGCCTAACTGCTTTCCCAGTTTGGCTTCTATTTCCCCCTGTGCCCGGCAGAGATCGACTCCACAGAGCTGTGGTTCTAGGTTTGGCCTTTCTTGTTCTATCTCCACAGCAGTCTTGATTATTTGGACCAGGCCTGGCACCTGAAGATAAGATACAATCCAGTCTAGCAAAGGAGGACTCTGGGTGTGGTCTCAGAATACTCGACTTTGAGCCTTTGCTTCGTCTTGGGTAATAATAGCCATTCCCATCAATATGGCACTTGAAGAACTTGAACTTATCTGGTCCTCACAAGGCTACAAAACAGGCAACCCAAGTATCATCATCTCCCTTCTACAGATGAGAAAACTGGTGCTTAAAAAGGTTAAGAGAATTGCTTAAGATCCCATAAGTGATAGAAGGGATTCAAACTGAGGTCTTAACTCTCAGGCTAGTCACTTTCCTGACAGAGCCTCAGTCTCCTCATCTGAAAAATGGGAATAAGCATATATGGACCACATAGAACAGAGGATGAGATGGATAGATAGTGTCATGGAAATAACAAACCTGAAATTGGACAGACTTTGAGAGAGATTGGAGGATGGAAGGGCCTGGCATGCTAAGGTCCCCGGGACCATGAAGAGTTGGACACAACTGGACAAAAAAACACCCCAAACACTACACACCTCACAAGGCTATTGTAAGGAAAGTACTTTACAATCTGTAAAACACTAAGTAAATGTAAGCTGTTGTTGTGAATAGGTTATTCTTGTAAAAAATTCATTTAAGGATAAATTAAACAATGGACCTATCTTGCTGTTGAAGAACTATGAAACAATTCTCGATTCATATAAACAAACGAAAAGTATAAAGATAAAGGACTCAAATACTTGTGAATATACACACACACACACACATATATATACACACACACACACACACACACACATATATACACACACACACATACGTATATACACACACATATATATACACACACATATGTATATACACACACACATATATATATACACACACATACATACACACACATATGCATACATATCTGTATAGTTGTATGTGCATGTATTCATTTATTTATGAAATCAAAGTTACACTGTGAGGAACAGAGGACGAGTATGGTGAAAGTGGTGGCAAACATGGAAGACCTGGGGACTGTCCTCTACAAACTGAAAAGGAAATGATTTTCCCCAAATCTAGGGTAGGATAAATATGATTTTAGTTTGCAGGTCCATTGATGATTAAAATTATAAGAAGAAAACTTGCTTCTGTGTGCTTGGCCAGCATTTCAAAGAAGCCTCTAACCTTCTGGTACATTAAGATTTTGATAAAAACAGAAAAAATATCTTGAAACCCAGAGTTTATCTTAATAATGATCCTGCTTTAATGTAGGAATCTCTGAATGGCTATTTGGGAGAGGGTATTTTGCCTTCTAAATTCACTTCAGAAGACATTTCCTTTGGTCTGAGACCCTGCCCACTAATCAGCCAGGAAAAAAATTGTGGCATCTCTCAAAACAGGCACTTTCAATAGCAACCTTGAGAAGCTTCTATCCCACCTATGAACCAAATTACTTCAATCATGTCATTTTATGATGCTTCTCTGAAGACACAGGGTTGGAAATGAGAAGGCTGAACAGCACAATCTGGTATTGAGATAGTCAAAGTTAGGAGGTGGTGCTCAAAGCCACCAGGGAGGAAGAGAGGGTTTTCCCCCTAATAATGTAATAAGAGTAGTAGGTCCTTTTACATCCTGTCTCCTCTGGGCCTCACAACAACCCTGTGAGGTGGACAGGGCCAATGTTGCTGTTTTAGGACAGAAATGCATCAAGGAAAAGTGATCTATGAAGGGATTCATGTCCCATTATATACAGCAAATCTTTTTTGCTTTTTTTTTTGGAGGGGGGAGGGCAGGGTAATTGGGGTTAAGTGACTTGCCCAAGGTAACATGGCTAGTAAGTGTTAAGTGTCTGAGGGCACATCTGAACTCAGGTCCTCCTGACTCCAGAGCTGGTGCTCTATTCCCTGCGCCACCTAGCTGCCCCTATAGACAGCAAATCTACATGCTCCTGATTGTTTGGGGTGCAGGTCTCTTGATTTTAGTGGGTTAGTGGGGATGATTCCCCTAACATCGCATAGTGGGTACATGAGAGATGGAAAGACAGGGAAGTCAGATGAACAAAAGTATAGCAGGGCTAACTGGGAAGTGATACTTAAGACTGAAAGCCCAACTACCTGGCAATGCCTTTGATGAAAAGTTAGAGATACATTAACTGACAATAATGAACGTGAGGGCATGATCATGAAGGTTAGAAATATTAGAAATATTAGAAAACACAAAGGTCCGGTTTAGATAACCCCACTGTAATTGAAATGTTTTTTAAATTAATGTGGTGATCTTATCTGGGACAGACCTCTGCACCTGGCATTATCAACCTAGAGAGGAAGTGATGGCAGAGGTGAAGTGGTTTTCATTGGCTAATCCAAGAGTCCTGGACAAAATCGCAGTTGTTGTCTTTCACCTCCTTTCCATGTCCTTTGCCTACCTACTGGTAGCTCCTCTCCTCCTACTGGCCAGTGTTCCCATGGTTGCCTTCTTGTACAAAGCTGCCTACACATCACTGTTCCAAAAACCATTTTTTCTTATCCCACCCAGTCAAAATCAGATATTCTGTGAATGAGACTGACTTGAGCTCTAGAAATGCAACCTAATCATCTGATTATAAAGTAGCTCACACTAAGTTGTAAATGGCTCGACAGGTAAGGGGCATTTGCATTTTCAAGAAAGTACAGAGTTAGTTCAAAGGAATCTGTAATAGGTGAAGGTGACAGGATGCCATTTTGAATATGGCAGGAGCTTCTCCTGGGCCTCTCAGAACCACCTCCAGGAGGCCAACCAGCTGTAAAAAAAAGGAGATATTAATATATTCCTGAAAAGTCCTTGAGAAATTAATGTCAAAGTAATTAAAATTACATTTATCATCTGCCATATCCCTACCAGCCACAATATATTTCCTGCCAAAAGAAAACACACACACACACACACACACACACACACACACACACACACAGTGAAAACTCAACACAACTTCCTAGGGCTCATCACAACAAGTCCAAGTATCTAGACAGAAATCTATTTTAGGGGACAAACTTACAGGGGCTCAGACAGCTATAATGCTAGAAGGTGGGGGGGGGGGCAGCAAATTGATGGCCTAGATTACAGCTTCTAGACAAGACTGAATCTCACACCCATACAAATATTTTGGCATCTCTTCTTTTTTTTAATTTCTAAAATTCTTAAAGGCATTCACAAAATATTGAGAATTTTTTTCCTTCTGCACAGCACTAGGTGACTACAGTGCCATCTCTCCAAAGTGGATCTTTATATATGTATTCCTAATTTCTCACAACTCTAGTCCCAATTCCATGTTGCCAACCACATCCATTTTTCTTTTTTTACTCCCCTATTGTTTGCTCCTAAATGCCCCTCAACACAGATTTAATTCAAACCACCTTTTTGGTTCAGCAAAATAACTATCATTGGCTTTTATCTGCTATTTTAAAACTCAACAGCAAAAAATGACAAGGTATTTGTCTCCGAGACATTAGCAGAATAAGCAGTTAGAAGGAAGATCCTGAAAAAGAATCAATGCTATAGTACAATAGATGAGACATTCTAAAGGTTTTGTAGAGAAATGGGTAAAAAAAAGTCTTGACAAAAGCCTTACTACTATGCGAACAACTCCCATACAGCCATCAGAGGCATTACTGCTGCTGATCAACCAAGAAATTTACGGCAGGCCATCGAAAGGTAGTAGAGATGTTCAAACAGATAGCTACCTGCTGTTCCCTTCTCTATGCTGAGGTTTTCAACAGCCAACAAGCAGTTATTAATTAAGCGCATACTATATGGCAAGCACTGGGCTAAGCACTGGGGATACAGAGCAAGGGGTTCACAGTCTAACAGTGGAGACAACATGCTGACAGCCATGTACAAATAAGCTATATATAGGAGAAACAGGAGCGAATCTTCAAGAGAGGAGGCTAAGAATAATGGGAAAGACTTATCCCAGAAGGAAGGACTTTAGCTGAGACCTAGAAGCTAAAAGAAGGAGATGAAGGAGAGTTGCTGGTTTAGGGGATAGCCAGGGAAACTGGCCATAGTTGGGGATGAATCATCTTATGTAAGAAACAGCAAAGAAGCCAGTGTCACTGACCAGAGTGGGGTGTAAGGAGAAGGAATAAGGAATAAGAAGATAAGAAAGTGTAGGAAGGGGCCAGGTTATGAAGGCCTTTGAATGGCAAATAGAGGATTTTAGATTTGATTTTGGAGGCAATCAGAAATCACTAGAATTGACTGAGTAAGGGGCTGATATGGTCAGAGCTGCTTTCTAGGCAAATCTACTCAATAGCTGAGTAGAGGCTGGACCAGAAAGACATGAGGCAGGGAGTCCAACCACCTGACTATTGTAACAGTCCAGGTGTGAGGGGATGAGGGGATGTACCCGGATGGTGCCAGCATCAGAGGAGAGAATGGGATGTATATAAGACATGTTAAGAGAGTAGAATCAACAGGACTCAACCACAGATCGGATATGGAGTGAGAGAGAGTGAGTGGTCTAGGATGACACTTGAACTGAGAGCCTGGCTAACTGGGAGGATGGCGGTACCCTCACAAGTAACAGGGAAGTTCAAAAGAGGGGAGGGCTTGGGGGGAAAGATAATGAGTTTAGTTTTAGACATGATGAGTCTAAGATGTCCAAAGGACATCCAGTTCCAATTGTCTAAAAGGCAGTTGGAGGATGTGAGACTGGAGGTAGCAGAAAGGTTCTGCACAGAGATGATAATTAGAACATAGAAGCTGATGAGATTGCCAAGTGAAAAAAATATTGAGGGAGAAAAGAAGAGGGGTCCAGGAAAAAACCCTGGGGAGCTCTACCATTGGTGTACACGACATGGGTGAAGATAAAGCAAAGGAGACAGAAAAGAAGCTATCAGACATGTAGGAGGAGAACAAAGAGAGGGCAGTATTAGGAAAATCTAGAGAGAAGAGAGTATTAAAGAGTAGATGGTGATGGATGGTGTCAAAATCTGCAAACAGGACAAGAACAATAAGGATTCAGAAAAGCCCATTTGATTTAACAGTTAAGAGATCATTAATAACTTTGGAAAGGGTAGTTTCAGTTGGATGAAGTAAGAAGACAGACTGCAAAGAGCTAAGAAGAGAGAGAAAAGGAAGTAGAGGCACCTATCGCATATGGCCTTCTTAAGGAATTTAGCCATGACAAGGGAGAGAAAAGTAGGGAAATAGCTAGCAGGGAGAGATGGTTCAAGTGAAGGCTTTTTGAGGATAGGGGAATCCATGAGTATGTTTGTAGGCAGGAGGGAAGCAGCCAGTAGCCAAGAGAGAGACTGAATATTACTGAGGTAGTAGGAAGGACAGAAGGGGTGATTTACTGGAGAAGATAAGATAGAACGGGATCACTTGTGCATAGAAAGGGGTCTGCCTTGGCAAGGTCACTCTGTTCACCAACAGAGGTGGAGAAGGAGATGGTGCCAGAGGAATTTGAGTGATGGGAAATGTGGGACAGGGGGGTAATAGGGAGCTCTCTGTGAATAGGCTCAATTTTTCCAGTAAAATATGAGGCAAGGTTCTCAGCTACAAGGGTAGAAAGAGGGGAAGCTGTGGGAGGCCTGAGAAGGAACAAAAAGGTTTGAAGAAGCCACTGTGGTAAGTGGGTAGTGAATTGATTAGGGGGATGTAAAAGACTGCCTTGCTGCAGTGAGGGCCCAGTTGAGATTCTGTAACATAGACTTGTAGTGGACCCAGTCAACACAGTTTTGTGATTTTCTCCAGCATCTTTCAATATGAGTATGGAGCATATGAATAGGAGCAAAAGCAGGAGATGGTAGGAATAATCTAAAGTCAGAGTTTAGCAATGATAATCTATAGGATAAAGAGGCAAAGGACTTGAGAGAAGAGGTCAATATAGAGTTGAATGGATTCACCATGGGGTCAGGATGAGGAAGAAAAAAGGACATAGTCAGTGCAGGGGTGATGGCTGAGGAAGGACTGAGGGGCCGAGGGATTGATGGTCATGGTGAGGATGAAGAACAGGGTTTGGAGTTACAAGGCAGAGGGAGGAGCAGAATGACAACAGATTATAATCAGATAAAAGGAATTTCAGAGTTCATGAATATGGATGTGGAGCATTTGTGGATGATGGTAAAATAAAGGGTATTATCATCTTTGTGTATTGTTATGGTGGGGTGCAGATCATGGAAAATGATTAAGTTAAAGAATTGGGAGACTGGGATATTTGAGGGAGTATCAATGTTTGTCCCCTAGTATGAGGGCATGCATTAAGGAGGAGAGACTGTGAGCTTGCCACTGAACTCAATGAAAAAGGAGAGTGACCTGGAGGTTGGTAGACAACAGCTCCTAGAATCTTGATTGGGGAATAAATACATATGAAATGAATCAAAGGAGGAGAAGTTACTGAGTGATGGTGGTTAGAAGAAAAACTTGGATGTGGCAACAGGTAGCAAGGAGTTGTCCAACCCCTGCAACACAGCCAGAGAGTCTGGGGAAGGAGCAAAAGTAGAACCAATGCTAGAGAGGGAAGCTGTGTCATCAGTGGGGAACCAGGTCTCGGCGAGTGCAAGAAGATGGATGGAGTGAGAAAAGAAAAGGTTCACTTATCCACAGGATGGATCTAAGTCACCATTTATCTTTGACTCATTCAGCCTTTTCAAAACCTGCTTTTAGACACTTCATTTAATCAGAACTAGTGACAACAGACAATGTATTAACAGAAGAATACTGTCTAGTTCAGAGCATAATAGTCTCTTCTGTCTAGACATCAGGAGTATTATGTTCCATTCCAGGTACCCAATTTTAAGAAGGACATTGACAAAACGGAATATGTCTAGAGAAGGACAACCAGAATTAAGGATCTAAAAGTGAAGCAATCAAACATAGTAGCATAGTATTAAGAAAATTGAAGGATACCAACTATTGGAGTAAAGACTCCCTATTCAGCAAAAACTGGCAGAAATGAGATTTAGACTAACATCATACACTACATACCACAAAAGTTTTAAATGGATATAGATGACCTAACAATAAAAGATTTTATCATAAACCAATTAGAAGAAAAGGGAAGGAAATACCTTTGAGAGCTATAGTTGGGGGAGGAGAGAGAGAGAGAAAAAGAGAGAGAGAGAGAGAGAGAGAGAGAGAGAGAGAGAGAGAGAGGAGAACTTTTTTATTTTAAAATGAACATAACAACAAATACAGTGAGCATTTCCATATATAGCAGAATAGAAAAAAGGATTCTAAATGAAACTGCAATGCTCTTATGCATAGTTTGTTTTTCTTTTTAAAACATATAATAAATTCAGCATGTACTTTCCAAAGCAGTATCCAGCTTGCCTGTATCTCTGTTATTCCTTCTGTTCTCTTTTGTGAATTATTTTTTTAAATCTTTTAATGGCCCTCTTTTCTTTCTTTTTAAATTTTAGCTACTCTATTCTTAGTTCCCCTTTCCCTCCTGCCTATCCTCAACTGATAAAAAAATCTCAAACCCTGGTAACAAATATGCAAAGTCAAGGCAAAATAAATCCCCATATTAACTGTGTCCCAAAAGTATGTATTATTCTGCATCTTGAGTCCATCAACTCTTTCGTAGAATGGTTCATCATCTATCATCTAGAATCATGGTTGGCCATTTCATTTATTAAGTCTTTAAAGTTGTTTTTCCTTACACCGTTTTTGTTATTGTATACATTGTTCTTCTGATTCTGCTCACCTCACTTTGTATCAGTTCATACAAGTCTTCCCAGGTTTTTCTGAAACCATTAGGGAGGAAATTCTTAACTAAACAAAGGACAGGGGTAATTCTAGAAGATTAAATGGACAATTTAAATCACATAAAATTGAAAAGGTTTAGTACAAGCAAAATTAATGCAGTTAGAATAATCAGGAAAGGGGCAGCTAGGTGGTGCAGTGAATAGAGCACCAGCCCTGGAGTCAGGAGGACTTGAGTTCAAATCCAGACTCAGACATCTGACACACTTACTAGATGTGTGACCTTGGGCAAGTCACTTAACCCTAATTGCCTTGCCTTCCCCCCTCAAAAAAACCCAGAATAATCAGAGAAATAGTTACCTGGCCAAAAATATGTTTGCAGAGAATCTCCCTAATAAAGGTCTAATATCCAAGGCATATATATATATATATATATATATATATATATATATATACATATACTTATACACACACATATACACATACATGGTAATGTGAGCTATTTCTTAGCAGACCAAAGAGTATGAACAATTTTCTTTTTATCATTTATTTTTAACACATTTTAAAAATATTTTTGAGTTCCAACTTCTTTTCCTCCCTCACACCCCTCCCCCATCTACTGTGAAAGCAAGAAATATGATATCAATTATATGTGTGGAAAATGCAATATTTCTTATTTTATTTTTAAAATTTTTTTATTGATTTGTTTGTTTACTTTTAGTTTACAAGATGAAGTTCCACAATCCCTTGAGTTTCAAATTTTCTCCCCTCCCTCTCCCTCCCCCCCCTCCATGGTGGCGTGCAATCAGGTATAGGATCTGCAAATACTTTTCACATTAGACATTACTCTGGTTGTAAAGAAGGGTGGTAACCAATGGAATGAACAATAGGAAAGAGGAAACAAAAGCA
>JAQQSU010016018.1:0-11037 GCA_028627135.1 Pseudochirops cupreus
TTCACATTGCCTTCTATTTTTTCATTTGTCTGGATCTGTTTGATAGTATCTTGATTTCTGATAAAGTCATTTGCTGCCTTTTGCTCCACTCTAATTTTGAAGGAGTTATTCTCTTCAGAATGCTTTTGAGATTCTTTTTCCATCTGGCAAAGTTGACTTTTTAAGGCATTCTTCTCCTTATTGGTTTTTTGGGCCTCTTTTGTTATTTGAGTTAATATATTCTTTAAGGTGTTAATTTCTTCAGTCAGGTTGTTGACTCTCTTTTCATGATTTTCTTGTATCATTCTTATTTCTCTTCCCAATTTTTCTTCCACTTCTCTCATTTGATTTTCAAAATCTTTCTTCAGTTGATCTCTAGCTTTTTGGCAATCTTCATGTTTCTTGGAAGCTTTTGGTGTGGGAATTCTGACTGTGTTGTCTTCCTCCTGTTCCATGCTTTGATCCTTTTTGTCCCCAGAGAAGGAATCTATGGTTTGGTTGCTGTTCTTACTTTGCTCCTTCTGCCTGCTCATGTTGCCAGTCAATTACTTGATTTTTTAGCTCCATGGAACTCTGCTTCCGGAGTGGAAAGCTCTGTCCCAAAATCACTGGGGTTTTCAGAGCTGCCAGAGCTATTAGGAGGTGCTGTAGCCCCCACCAGCTTTGGCTGACTGAAAATTCATCCCAGGCCCACTGCCAAAGACCATGATCCAGACCTAGGCCTCTCAATGCAAGAGCAATTAGGCTCCGAATGATTGCTTGGCCCTCCTGCAGTCTGCAGGCCACTCTGAAGCAGCCACATGGAGGTGACTGCTGGGCTGCCACTTCTGTTGCTTCCTTGCTCTAGAGGCAATTTGGCTGGAATGCTTTTCTCCCCCAAATTTAGCTGACTTCCACTGACCTTTCACTTAGTCCTTGTTTCTTATGGCTTGATAATTCTGGAAACTGCCACAGCTGCCACCAATCCACTCTCCTGAAGGATCAAGCTGCGGCTCATTCTGGCCACCCCAGGGCCAAGCTGTGCTTTCAGGCTGGGCTGGTTTCTGCTCCCATTGTGCTGCCACGAGCCCATCTTGCCAAGTTGTCTTCAGCAAGGGATGTGTTTTTTTCTGTATTTTTGTGGGTCTTGGATCCAAAAATTTGTTTAGAGCCATATTTTATAAATATTTGAGGTGGCTATGTGGGAGCTGCAGAACTTTGTTGCTTCTATGCTGCCATCTTGGCTCTGCACCCTAACACTACCTGAAAGTTTTGATCAATTAAAGCATCTTGATAGAATAATATAAGAAATAATTAAAGAAAAGTGTCCTGAAGCTTTAGAATAAGAGGGAAAAGTAAAAATAGAAAAAAAAATCCACTGACCACCACCTAAAAGAGACCCTACAAGGAAAACTAACAGAAATGTTATACTTAAATACTGAAATCCCCAAATCAAGGAAAAAATATTACAAGGAACAAGAAAAAAGACACTTTACATATGATGGTACCACAATTAAAATCACACAAGACCTAGCATTGGTGGCACTAAAAGATCAAAGGTCTTGGAACACTATATATCGAACAGCAAAAGAAGTGGGCCTCTGGTTGAAAATATCATACTAGCAAAAGCTAAGCATAAGTTTGAATGGAAAAAAAAACTGGACATTTGATCAACTGTCAGACTTTCAGGACTTCATTATATAAGCCCTGAACTCAATAGAACATTTTATATAGAAGAGCCAAGAGAAATAAAATGTTCATGCCAATGGCCAATTACAAGGGACTCAGGACAGAATGTTTACATTTTTATGGATGTAAAATCTAAAATGTAAAATCTAAGACTACTAATAATAATTAGGTAGCTTATAAGAAAGATTGAGTTAGCCCTGAGTAGGATATGACTTTAAAAAGTAAAACCATTCAAGAATAGCTAAAAGTGTAATTATCCTATACTGATAAGATAAAAGAGGAAGAACCAATACAGAGGAATTAGATGGGGGAGGAAGGCTGTTAGTTTTGGAAACCTACTTTCATCAGGAATAGGTTTAAGAGAGGAAAATACATATACATCTAGAAGAGTATAAAACTCTTCTAAATTAAAAAAAAAGAAATAAACTCTAAGAGGATAAGGTGGGGGATTTGATAAAGGAGGGATCATTAGAGGGAAGGGTGAGGGAATAGGTTAAAAGGGATTAGAAACGTGTTTAGATTTAGGGGAATGGGAGGATGAAGGAGGGAGCTTTAGAGGGGAGAGGGATGGAATAGCTCAAAGGGGTATACAAAAGTGTGTTTAGATTTAGGGGAATGGGAGGGTAAGAGAGGAATTGCTAGAGTGGGGGTAGGTTAAGTAATAGAAAGGCAAGGTCTCAAGTAGAAGTAAAGGAGAGGAGTTAGGAGAGATAGGAGAAAAGAGGTATGCACACACATATAAACAATATTGAGAGTAGAACCTCTTAGGGTAATCACATGTTTATATATGTATGTAGTTTATGTATGTATGTATGTATGTATGTATGTATAGTTATGTATGTATAGTTCAATACCTTTAAATAAATATATGCATGCTCAATTGCAGCCTTGGGGTGGTAGGTAGGGGGGAAGAATGGGTAAAAAAGAACAAAAGAAAAATATACAGCACAGAACAAAAAGAAAACTTAAAAGGAAGCAAAAAAAAGATGGACAGCTTTCAACTTAACACAGTATTTGCAATATAGGCTTTCTTGAAATGATAAGTTATTGCTATATATTTTGAACATTCTATTTTCCACTGTGCACATGACATGACATGTTTTTTCTTTTCTCATTTTATATTTAAGTTTATAATATTTTATCTTATTATGTATTTAAGTTTTAGTGTTTGTCTAAAATAAAAAAATAATAAAAATGCATTTAAAAAACGCAAAATGGTCCAAAAGGAAAGGGAGGTAAAAAAAAATGCTAATCAAAGAAAACAATTCATTAAAAATTAGAATTGGACAAGTTGAAATTAATAACTATGAGACACCAAGAATCAGTCAAATAAAATCAAAAGAATGAAAAAAATAGAAAAAAAATAGAAAATACCTCATTAGAAAAAATAACTGACCTGGAAAACAGATCCAGGAGAGATAATTTAAAAAAATTATTGGCCCACCTGAAACTCATGTTGAAAAACATAAAAAGACACAGGACCGCATCTTTCAAGAAATCATGTAGGAACTGCCCTGAGGTCATAGAACCAGAGGGTAAAATAGTCATTGAAAGAATCCAATGATCACCTCCTAAAAGAAATCCCAAATTGAAAACAAGAAATATTGTAGCCAAATTCTAAAATTATCAGTTCAAGGAGAAAATATTGCAAGTAGCCAGAAAGAAATAATATAAATATCATGGAACCATAGTCAAGATTAGGCAGGACTTGCAGCTTCTACAATAAAAGATCATAAGACATAGAATACATTACTTTATAAGACAAAGGAGCTTGAATTAAAACCAAGGATCAACTACCCTATGATATGCTTTCAGGGGAGGAGATAGATATTCAATGCAATAGGGCACTTCCAAACTTTACTCATGAAAAGACTAGAGTTCAACAGAAAATTTGATCTTCAAATACAAGACTAAAGAGAGGAATAAAAAGGGAAACATAAAAGAAAAAAAATGTTATTCAATAAGGGCACACATTTTACATTATTACATGGGAAGATGATACTTGTAACTCTTGAGAACTGCATCTTTATTATGACATTTAGGAGGGGTATACATAGATGGAAGGTGTGGGTATAAGTTGACTTTGAAGTGATAATAAGAAATCTAATTAAGTTGTGAAAAGGGATTGTACTGGGAGAAGAGGAAAGGAGGCAGAAAAAGGGTAAATATCATCACATGAAGAGGCACAAAGACATATTACAGTAGAGTGAAAGAAGGGAGAGTGATGAGCATTGTTTGAACCTAATTTTCTTCAGATTTGGTCCAAAGAGGGAATATATTCAGGTATAGCAAACTAACTTCCCATATAGGAAATAGAAAGTAAAAGAGAAAGAAAAGGGAGAGGGTGGGTAGAAGGGAGGACAGATTGAGGGATGAGAATGTTAAAAGCAAAACTCTAGTGAGGAGGGAAAAGTGAAAAAAGAGAGAAAAGCATAAAGGGGAGAAAATAGGGTGGAGAGAAAGACACAGATAGTAATCATAATTGTAAATGGGATGGATTCTGCCTTAAAATGGAAGCAGATAGCAGAGTGAATTAGAAACTATAACCTTATAATATATTTTTGACAAGAAACATGTTTGAAGCAGAGGGATACACAACAAAGTAAAGCTAAAAGACTGGAGTAGAATATATTATGCTTCAGCTGAAGTAAAAAAAAAAAGCAGGGGAGCAGTTCTGATCTCAGACAAAACAAAAGAAAAACATATCTATTTCAAAGAGACAGAGAAGGAAACCACATTCTGCCACAGTAATATCATTACCAAACATAGATGCATAGATAAACCAAGTGGTATAGCATCCAAATTATTAGAGGAGAAGTTAAGGGAGTTAAAGGAAGAAACAGACAACAAAACTGTTGTAGTGGGAAACCTCAACCTTCCCCTCTCAGAACTAAATAAATCCAACCACAAAATGAACAAGAAAGAAGTTAAGGAGGTAAATCAAAATAAATAAGTTAGATAATGGTTAACCTCTTGAGAAAATTGAAAGGGGATGGAAAGGAATATACCTTTTATCTCAATGGTACATAATACCTACACACACACACAAAACACTGAGTATGTATTAGGGCATAAAAAATATCTCACAATCCAATGCTAGGCAGAAATATTAAATCCATCCTTTTCAGATCATGATACAATAAGAATTACAAGTAATAAAGGGCCATGGAAAGATAGACTAAAAATGAAGAGGAAAACTAAATAATCTAACCCTAAAGAATGAGTGGGTCAGACAACAAATCATAGAAATGTTCAATAACTTCATCTAAGAGAATGACAATAATGAGACAACTAACTAACAAAACTCAAGGGATACAGCAAAAGCAGTTCTGAGGGGAAGTTTTATATCCCTAAATGCTTAGTGAATAAAGTAAAGAAAGAGGAGATCTATGAATTAAACATGCAATTTAGAAAAGTAGAAAAAGAACAAATTAAAAATCCCCAATTAAATAACAAATTAGAAATTCTGAAAACCAAAGGAGAGATTAATAAACTTGAAATTAAGAAATCTATTGAATTGATAAATAAAACTGAGGGCTGGTTTTATGAAAAAATCAATAAAATAGATAAACTTTTGGAGTTAATTTGATTTAAAAAAAAATGAAAGAAGACCAAATTAACACAATCAAAATGAAAAGGGTAAATTCACCACCAATGAAAAGTAAATTAAAACAAAATTTTGAGCTATTTTGCCCAATTGCATGCCAATTAATTTGACAATCTTAGTGAAATGAATTAATATTTACAAAAATATAAATTGCCCACATTAACAGAGGGGGAAATAAAATATTTAAATAACCCTATTATAGAAAAAGTAATTGAACAAGACATCAAGAACTCCATAGGAAAAAAAAATTTCCAGAATCAGATGAATATATGTGAATCTTATCAAACATTTAAAGAAAAGTAATTCTCATAGTATATAGACTATTTGGGAAAATAGGTGAAGAAGGAGTCCTACCAAATTCTTTTTATGATACAGATATGGTGGTAATACCTAAACTGGGAAGAGCCAAAACAGAAAAAGAAAATTATAGACAAATTTCCCTAATGAATATAGATACAAAAAAAATTGTTAAATAAAATGGTAGCAAAGAGATTATAGCAACTTATCTTGAGGGTAATATACTATGGTCAGGTATGTACCAGGAATGCAGGGCTACTTCAGTATTAGAAAAAACTATCAGTATAATGGACCATATCCACAACAAAACTAAAAGAAATCATGTTGAGGGAGAAAAAAAAAACTTTTGACAAAATACAACACCCTTTCCTATTAAAAACACGTCTGTAAAATGGTAAGTACCATCTATCTAAAACCAGGCAGCATATGTAATGGAGATAAGCTAGAAACATTTCCAGTAAGATTGTGGAGTGAAACAGGAATATTCATTATCAACATTGTTATTCAATATGGTACTAGAAATGTTAACTTTAGCAATAAGAGAAGAAAAAGTAATTAAAGGATTTATAATAGGCAAAGAAGAAAGAAAACTGTCAACTCTTTGTACATGATATCATGTTATACTTAGAGAATCCTAGAGAATCAAGTAAAACATTACTTGAAATAATAAACAACTTTAGCAAAGTTGCAGGCTATTAAATATACCCACATAAATCAGTGGCCTTTCTATACGTTACTAACAAAGCTCAACAGCAAGAGACATAAATAGAAATGCCATTTAAAGCTACTGCAGATATTATAAAATATTTGGGAGTCTATCTGCCAAGAAAAACTCAGGAACTATACAAATACAGTTACAAAATACTCTTCACACAATTAAAGTCAGATACAAATAATATGAAAAATATCAGTTGCTCCTGGGTAGGCTGAGCTAATGTAACAAAAATGACAATTCCACTTAAATTAATTTGTTTATTCAGTGTCATACCAATCAAATTATAAAAAAAATATTTTATAGACCTAGAAAAATACTAACAAAATTCATTTGGAAGAACAAAAGGCCCAGAAAGAATATCAATGCTAATAAAGAAAGAAAAGCAAAGGAAGGTGGCCTAGCCATACCAGATTTTAAATTGTATTTTAAAGAAGCAATCATCTAAACAACTTGGTACTGGCAAAGAAATAGAGTGGTGATCAGTGGAATAGGTTAAGTACACAAGACACAGTTGTCAATGACTGTAGTAACATACTGTTTGATAAATCAATCTATCTGCTTCTCAGATAGGTAAGTAATATTTTTTTTCAATAAATAAATTAATTTATTTTTAGTTTTCAACATTCACTTTTCTAAGATTTACATTTTCTCTACCTCCCTCCCTTCTCCCCTCCCCATGACAGCATGCAATCCAATATAGGCGGTATATATACATTTTTACTGAGTATATTTTCACATTAGTCATATTTTATAGATTTAGAATGAATGGATGGAAGTATGAGAGAGAAAAAAACAAAACAAAAAAGAACAAAACAAAAAAAGAGAGCAAATAGTATACTTCAATCTGCATTCAGACTCCATATTTCTTTCTCTGGATATGGTTGGCGTTTCCCATCATGAATCTTTTGGAGTTGTTTTAGGTCCTTGAATTGTTGAGAAGAGCTAAGTCTATCAAAGGCAGTCATTTCACAATGCAGTTTTTACTGTGTACAATGTTCTGGCTCTGCTCACTTCACTCAGCACATATAAGTCTATTCAGGGTTTTTTTTTTTTTAATCTGGCTGCTCATCATTTCTTATAGCACAACAGTATTCTATTACATTCATATACCACAACTTGTTCAGCCATTCCCCAACTGATGTACACACCCTTAGTTTCCAATTCTTGATCATCACAAAAAGAGCTGTTATGAATATTTTTTTATATGTGGGTCCTTTTCCTATTTTTATGATGTCTTTGGGATACAGTCATAGAAGAGGTATTGCTGGGTCAGAGAGTATACACATTTATTTGTCCTTTGGGCATAGTTCCAAATTGCTCTCCAGAATGGTTGCATCAGTTCACAACTCCCACAATGAATTAGTGTTCCAATTTTCCCACATCTCCAGCCTCTAAAATTTTCCTGTTTTGTTATGTTAGCCAATCTGCTAGGTGTGATATGGTACCCTCTCATCAACAGTGATTTAGAGTATTTTTTTCATATGACTAGAGATAGTATTTTTTTTATCAATCAATTTACTTATTAATTAATGGCCCCTAATCTCTTTCTCCTTCATCTAGCAGGCAGACAGGCAAGCAGGAAGTGGGAGAGGAGGAAAGAGCAAGGGAGAGAGAGAGAGATTGGAGAAGGAGATGAGAAAGGAGAAAGCTAAGTTACAGAAGTCTTTCCCATCCACCAGACAGCATTTTTGGCCTCACAAATCAAACCCCTCCCCCAACACAGAGGTTGGGTGTGGAGGAAGGAGGGGCACCCAGGCCTGGAAAGCAGAGGGCCAGAGCAGACAACAGAGAATTGCCTTCCTGGCTGCTGCTGCTGCTGCTGCTGATGTGTGGGACAAAGACAACCCTTGCCCAAAATAAAACAAGCAGAGATATCTCCAAGTAGAGGCAGGAAGGATTTATTTAATTATTTCTTCTTGCAAGAAGGGCTGTCTTGCTAATAGAGGAAGTCTAGTAGGAGAGGCAAAATACAAAATGCAAAGCTTGGTTATATACCCCAAAGACCACCCCTTTTCCCTCTCCCTTGTTCTGTCCTGTTCCCATTAATTAGGAACTGAGGTGCACAATCTTAACTGCAAAAATCTGTTGGCATTGCAGGTAAAATGTCAGTAATATAAAAAAGCACAAGGTACATGTCTAGCGGACATGAAAACAGACAAAATACGTCATCAGTATCAACTTAGATATGAAAGCAGAAGATAAATGTTCTAACAATATCAATATAGATATGGAAGTAGGCCATATTTTATGAATCATGGGGATTTTGTGACATGGTGACCTGCCTGGAATTCCACAAAAGGATTTCCAATTTTATATTTGTATAGGTGGAAACAAGTCTGGAACATTCAGGCCTGTGGTTAAATTTCCAAGGGTCTTTCTCCTCCTACATCTAGCTAAGTTTAGTAAAAACTTCAACTTATGGCCAGGGAAGGAAGGCTAGGGTCCCAGGCCCCCAGCCCAGGTTACTTTGGTACTTTATTATATTTCTGTTCATATTTCTGGAATGTTACCTGAGAAGTCTTCACTTTTATTCCATTCAACGATGATGGTGATGATGATGATGATGATGATGATCCTCCTTCTCCTCCTCCCCTCTTTTGCCTGATCTTTTTTTCTTTACTTTCTACAATCCCCCTGAGAGGACACCTGATGCCATTCTCCCTATAGCACCCAACTGCTCTGGCTGTAAGGAACCTGTTGTCATGCAACCAGACTCTATCCTCCCTTGAGCTTCCACCTCCCTTAGTCAGCCAGCCAGACTCCACCATCCCTTGAGCTCCTGACTGCGGGACACGGGGTCCATCCCCTCAGATTTCAACCTCAAGCAATCCATGCTAGAATTCTCAACATTGGGCACAACTGTGCTACTACACAGGGCTCTCGAGTTCATCTAGGCGCAGTGTCTCTCACTGCTCTCAGGCTCCATATCTGCGCCTACGTGCAAGTGCAATAGCGTTAAGGCTCTCTGTTGCTATTTTCTCTCCTTTTTTGCCTGGAGTAAAGCATAGAAACCAAATGCAGGTTTCCAAACCATAACTGGGCCTGCCTCACCCCCCAAGAACAAGAGGCAGCACACCTTCCTTCTAAAGGAGGTGGGGGAGGAGAAGGAGGAAGAGGTGGAGGAGGAGGAGACAGTTTTAATTTCATCCTCTGTAAGCTGCCTGTTCATATCCTTTTGTTGCAGTCAGGGCTCTGTCCGCCCAAAAACTTTTGCTGTTTCATGATGTGTTGTGGTGGAACTGTCTCAAAGAATTCAGAGTCAGACCACCTCTAATCCAAGTATAGGCCTTTATTGAGATTGATGCCTCTCATGAAGTGGGCTAAGTTCCAAGAGGAACTAGCAATTTCAGAAAAAAGCAAGATGGATTTTTATAGGGTAAAGATGCTATTACATAAAAGAAATCATGAATAATATAAAGGCAGGAGGGGCTTATTAAGGGATTAGGTAATGGGGAAGGGCTCCTATGTATGGTTCAGTCGTTAAGCATTCTGGTCATGCTGCCTTCCAATTGACGAGCTACTGGGGTCCTGTCTGCTCAAGATAGGTAGATATCTTGGTCCTGTCTTGGGCTAGATGGATGATGTGATTGTGATTAACTGTTTCTATGGGGATGGGTCTGGGGGCAGTGATTAGGTAGAGGCTGTAGCTGGATTCCCATCACATGGACATACCTGCTATTTCTATGGGAACTAAGAATTCAGGGACAAACCTGTTCTAGTAAGCAGTGAGGCATATATGAAGAAGTTAGGACATTGGAGGGGAGGGCTAGGTAGGTACAGTGCGCCTACTGTTAAGTGAAGCCAGGCCTACAATGAAGTTAGAATATTGGGACTGGGGGAAGCTTTACTAGGATTCTATCACTATGACCATTTATCAATTGGGGAATGACTTGTTCTCTCATAAATTTGCCTCAGTTCTCTATATAATTTATTTTTTGTAATTAACTTTTGTTTATTTTTAGTTTACATCATTCATTTCCACAAGATTTTGAGTCATAAATTTTCTCCCCATCTTTCCCCTATCCACCACCCCAAAATAGGGATCCCACTGTATACCCCCTCCTCCAATCGGTTCTCTCCTATATCCTCCCCCATCACCCCACTGACTTTCCGGTAGGGGGAGATGGATCTCCTTACCCCAGTGCCTGTACATCTTAATTCCCGGTTGCATGTAAATAATAATGATAATTATATCTATATCTATATCTATCTATCTATCAATCTATCTATCTATCTATCTATCTATATATATATAATTTTTTTTAACATTTGATTATAGAACTTTAAATTCTAGATTCTTTCCCTTCCTCCTTTGTCAGTCACCCCCACTGGAAAGACAAGCAGTTCAATACAGACTATACATGTATAGTTATGCAGAACATCTCCACAATGAGCATGTTGTGAAAGACTGATCATACTTCCCTCCCTCCCATCCAGCTCCCGTCCTTGTTCTACTCTCTACCTTGGTCCTGTCCCTTTACAAAAGTGTGTGCTTCTAACAGCCCTCCCCCCCCCCCACCCTGCCTGCGCAACCATCAACCCCCCTCTCATCCTGATGCCCCCTACTCTCCTATAGGGCAACATACCCAATTTAGAGTGTATGTAATTCCTTCTCTAAGCCAAATTCAATGAGAGTAAGGTTGACCCATTCCCTTTTGCCTTCCCATTCTTCCCCTCCATTGTAACAGTTATGCCTCTTCTATATGAGAAGATTAATCCCATTCTCTCTCTCCCTGTCTCCTCTCATTCTATTTCTCTCCTACCTCTCAAT
>JAQQSU010016019.1:0-11037 GCA_028627135.1 Pseudochirops cupreus
AGATCCAAAAGAAAACTCCTAGGAATATTATAGCCAGGTTCCAGAGTCCCCAGATCAAGGAGAAAATATTACAAACTGCCAAGAAGAAACAATTTGAATACTGTGGAAACACAATTGGGATAATCCAGGATCTAGCAGCTTCTACACTAAGGGATCAAAGAGCCTGGAATATGATAATCTGGAGATCAAGGGAGCTAGGATTAAAACCAAGAATCATCTACCCAGCAAAATTAAGTATAGTGTTCCAGGGGAAAATATGGTCATTCAGGGAGGTGGAGGACTTTCAAACATTGCTGCTGAAAAAACCAGAACTGAAAAGAAAGTTTGACACTCAACAAGAAGCATCAGAAGGTAAACATGGAAAAGAAATCATAAAGAACTTATCAAAGTTGAACTATTTACATGCTAACTTGGAAAAGCGATAATTGTAACTTATGCAATTTTTCTCAGTATGAGGATAGGTGAAGGGAATACAAATGTATATATACATATACATATACATATGTCTATATAGGAGGGTTTATACATGTATACAAACACATAACTGAGTATGTGTATATATGAATACATAGAGGGCACAAGATCAATTGAATAGGAAGGGATAGTACTCTAAAAGGTAAAATACTGAGGTGGGAGAGGATTAGAATGAGAGGAGACAGGGAGAAACAGAATGGGGTTAATCATCTCATAGAAGAGACAAAGGATAATTGTTACAATGGAGGGGGAGAACAGGAAGGCAAAAGGGAAAGAGTCGGCCTTACTCTCACTGAACTTGGCTTAGGGAAGGAATGACATAAACTCTAAACTGGGTATCTTTCTACACAGGAGAGTAGAGGGGTTGGGAATGAGAGGTGGGATGGGCAGAGGGGAGGGCAGGGTGAGGCAGAGGGTTGATGGAAGTACATACTTCTATAAAGGGACAGGGACAGGGTCAGGGTAGAGAATAGAACAAGGGCGGGGCAGGATAGGAAGGAGGGACATATAATCAGTCTCTCACAATATACCCACTCTGGAGAGGTTCTGTGTAATTACACATGTACAGCCTGTATTTAATTACTTGTCCTTCCAGTGAGGGTGGGTGATGAAGGAAGAAGAGAAAGAATCTAGAATGTAAAGTTCTATAATCAAATGTTAAAAATATATGTGTATATATAAATACAATTATTATTATTATTATTATTGTTAACTACATTCAACTGGGAATTAAGATACACAGGCACTGTGATAGGGAGATCCATCCTGCCCTACCGGAGAGTCAGAGGGGCAAGGGAGAAGACATAGGAGAGAGCAGATTGAGGGAGGGGTTATACAGCGAGATGGCTGTTTTGAGGTGTTGGGTAGCGGAATGATGGGGAGAAAATTTGTAACTCAAAATCTTGTGAAAATGAATGATGTAAACAAGAAAATAAATTAATTAATTAGAAAAATTCTGCTTTTTAAGAAGTTCTCTTCTGTGGATTTTTGCATCTCTTTTACCATTTGAGCTCTTCTGTTAAGATTTAATTTTCTTTGGCATTTTCTATGCCCTCTTTAACAAGTTATTGACTCTTTTTTTCAATAATTTTCTTGCATCACTCCCATGTCTTTTTCTAGTTGTTCCTCTGACTCTCTTATTTAATTTTTAATATCCTTTTTTGAACACTTCCAGGAATTCTTTTTGGACCTGAGACCAATTCACACCTTTCTTTGAGGCTTTATGTGTTTCCCTTTTGACTTTACTGTCTTCATCTGAATTTGTGTTTTCATTGTCCTGTCACCATAGTAACTTTCTATGATTGGGTTTTTGTTGTTGCTGCTGCTGCTTCTGCTACTGTTTGCTCATTTTTCCAACCTATTTCTTGACTTTCAACTTTATTTTAAAGTTGGTTTCTGCTCCTGAGGGGAAAGATACACTCCTAAGCTTCAAATCTTTTTGTACAGCTGTCTTCAGAGTTAGTTCTGGGAGTCTGTAAATTTTCAGCTTTTCCAGTGTGCAATAATCTAAGGAGAGGTGTGGTCACTACTCTCCTGCTCTATGCTCAGTCTATAAATGACCACAAGAACTCTTTTCCACCCTGGAACTGTGACCAAGGTCCCTGCTCTCATGTAGCCACAAGCTCTGCTGTGCTAGTACTCCTCCTCACCCCTGGACCTGCAACCAAGATCTGTAAATAGGAAATGCAACAGAGTTTTTCACCCAGTGCCAGCAAAAAGACCCTTCTCATCTCCTAATCAGTTGTGGTCTTACATTACCATCTGTACCCTGAGAGTTCCAGAAGCCACTTCCGTCAATTCAGTTGCCCCCAAGGCAGGCTATTGTCTTGTTAGCATTGAACAGGACTATACTCCACTCTCACAAGATATGACAGACCTTTCCTGCCAACCTTTAAAGTTGTCTTGGGCTGGAAATTTGTTTCACTCCATCTTTTCTTTGGTTCTACCACTCTATAGCTTATTTTGAAGCATTGTTTGAGAATTTTGGAGAGTTTAGGTAAATCCCTGCCTTTTCTCCACTATTTTGGTACTACAGTGTTTAAATGATGGCAAATTTCATATAGTCAAAGATTATAGAATCTTTAAAATTTTAGTCACTTAGTAAATATGTATTGAATGAAGTTGAATTGAACAGGACAGTGATTCCATTAAAAAAGAGTCAATTTCTTTGCAGCCATTTTCCTCACACATTATTATTAATTTAGTATATCACATTTTCCCAATATTTCCTACCCAGGCTATCTATGGATAGGCATTTTTGTTAGGTGAATGTGCCTTCATCTTCTCTGCCCTCATTTCACCAGGAAGAACATGTCAGTGCTAATAATCACTCCTCTGACCAAAAATAATAATAAACTAATGTTATAGTCTGCTCTAGTTGAGGTACTCAAATGGAGCTTTCCAGTACAGTGTTTTGAGAACCTGAAGATCTTCCCTTCCCCTTTGCTAAAGTGGCTACGTGACTCTGAGAACCTTCCCCTATTTGAAAGTATACTCTGTCCCTTACTAGGCTGAATGTGGTCACGTGGAGCCTGTGGCTGGAGGCTTGTTCTTCAGGAATGCCCATGCCTTGTAGCTTTGTGATTGGGCAGTAGGTTCAAGAGGGCTGTGACATTCTCCAAGCCAGGAGAAGGCTATATACACACCCTGATGTGAGGTTTTGCTTTGGGGCTCACTTTGAGAAGAGTTGTGTGATTTGCCAGATGAGACTCTGGGAAGCCATTGAGCCCCCTGGCTTTGAAAAACCCAGATGTTGGTGCTTTCCTCTCTGGTAACTGAATAGGTAACTGATGTAATGGTCAGACGCTGGAAGCCATCTGCTGATCTGTTTTTCTGTTTGTTTGTAACTTGTGTTTGTAATTTGTGTTTGCATTCTCTGAAGTTCAGGGTGCTGACTTTTCCCCCCAAACTAGGTAAATGATATACATTTGATTGATTAAAGTGAGATTGTTAACCCATTTCGAGTTGCTTTCCTTTAGAAAAGCAGATCTAAGAACCTGTGCTAGCAGCCACCCTAGGTATGCTAGGGTGCTTGCTGATACATACAGTAAAACAAGTACCATATAAAATTTAGTCTCACAAAGTCAAAGGAAGGTATTGTTGTTATTCAGTCATATCTGACTCTTTATGACCCTATACGGGTTTTTTTTGACAAAGATACCAGACTAATTTGCCATTTCTTTCTCTGACTCAAATTACAGATGAAGAAACTGAGGCAAAAATGGTTAAGTAACTTGCCCAGGGTCACACAAGTAGTTAAGTGTCTGAGGCCAGATTTGAACTCAGGTAAGTGAGTCTTCCTGATTCCAGGCCCTATACTCTATTCACTGCAGCACCTAGATGCCCCCAGAGTAAGATAAGCATCAACAGTAGTAGCCTTTGTCTAAACCCCGGGGAGAGTTAGTAGAACTAAATAATAGAAGACTATTAGTTAAGGCTAGTTTAATTTCCCAATTACATCAATATTATTTAGTTACTTGAGCTCTTCTTCCTTTCAGTTCTTTGTTATTCAGTAAACATATTGGATCTTCTCAATGACAAACCCAGAGTAATCACAGGATTTTAGATTTAGAGCTGGCAGTCACCATAGAGATCATCTGATCCAAGCTCCAATGCCCTCACTTTGCAAGTGAGAAAAGTGAAGTCCTGAAAGTTGAGGCAATTTTCCGTATTACAGAGATAGTACCATGATAGATGATCTGGAATGGTATTCAGCTCTTTGTTCTGCCTGCCATGCCACACAGATTCCTTTCTTTAAAAGGAAGGAAAGGCAAGGTCTGAGCAAGAGTTAGCTTTATAAGCTCGTGAGAAGTACTGCAGAAGACCTTTTCCCCCCAGATGGCACTGAAGGTGAAGAAGGAAGCTGTTGTCCCCACCCAAGACAGAAGCCAAGTCCAAGGCTTTGAAGGCCAAGAAGGTGGTGCCGAAGGGTGTTCATAGCCACAAAAAAGAAGAAGATCTGAACATCCCCCACCTTCTGGTGACCCAAAATACTAAAGCAGCCCAAATGCCCTCAGAAAAGTGCCCCTCAGAGAAACAAGTTTGATCACTATGCCATCATTAAATTTCCTTTGACCACTGAGTCTGCTATGAAGAAGATTGAGGACAACACCACCCTAGTCTTCATTGTGGACATCAAGGCCAACAAGCATCAGATCAAGTGGGCTGTAAAGAAGCTGTAGGACATCGACATGGCCAAGGTCAACACACTGATCCTGCCTGACGTAGAGAAAAAGGCCTATGTCTGTCTTGCTCCAGATTACAATGATTTAGATGTTGCCAACAAAATTGGAATCATCTAACTTACTGTATCCAGCTGTGTTCCATTCCACCTACAATAAAACATTTTCCAGGAAAAAATAAATAAATAAATGAAAGGAAGGAATGAGGGACCTAAGTATCCTTAATTAATCACATAAAAGGACATGTAGTTATTAGACTATAAGCAAAATGTCTTTTCCTCTCTCCTCTGCCCCTACCATATTCCAAAAGGAAAAGAAAAAAAATCCCTAAAACTGACCTCTAATTTATGGCCTGGGAGAGATAATAATTCTTAACATTCATATATCATTATCTTTCCAGAAATGTCTATTGTCCAAAAGAGTTTTTCAACCCCTGGCCTCATTTTGTTGTGATACTCCTGAGATTGCACCTGGTACTCTATTTCTGCTTGATTCCTTACTATAGTATGGATAATAACAGTCACATCCATATGCCTTTGTTATTGTATCTTCCAAAAAGAAAGCGCCTGGGCTTAAGGGAGTGCCCCAACATATAACACATAGCACTATTCCTCTCCTAAATAAATATAAATTACATAGAACTTCAAAGTTCATACAGCATTCTGCATCCATTAGCACTGCAGATCCTAACCAATTCTGTGAAATGCTGTTATCCCTATTTTTCAGATGAGAAAACCAAAACTCAAAAAAGTTTAATCAATTTCCCAGGGTCATATAACCAGTCAAGATGACTTTCTAAGCCAGGTCTTCCTGCTGCCTACTTCATCCCTCTCTCCACTTTGCGACATTAGTACTTGTTGCACAAGATAAAGAGAAACAATGAAGGTTATAGCTAAGTAATGCCAAGGTAATATTCAGATATATTTGGATGACTGAGCATTTTTTATCCTTTTGTAGTCCATCTTTGTCCATTATAACCACCAATATTATTTCTGTCTCTCCAATTTAAGTGTTACACTATGTCCAAATTCTCTATGAATTTATAGGCAGACGGAATATTCTCTGAAAGCCCAAAGGTACTATTCCTTTATCAAAAATAATTTATTCTTTGCTCTTAAAAAAATTAAGAGCATTTGCACTAAAAGAAAAGTTTGCTTCATAGTGAATGTCACTAGTTTTCCATTTGCTCCAAATCTACAGCTATTTCTGACTTCTGGGTGCATTTATGTAATTAAAAGCCAAAGCAATTATCCACCAGCTCTGATGTCATAGTCAAGAGACTTATGTCCTTAGGTCATGAAGAGGCAGTAGCCACAGTTGAACTCTTAACAGAAAACTCTAGCATGAAAAGAATAATTCTAGTCATTATAAAAGGGGTAAATTCTTTTGTAAAATGTAATGTCTCATAGATGAAATAGAATAATTAGGTTTTTTTTTTTCTGCTTCACCTCAGGGGAAGAAACTCAAGAGGCAAAATGTCTTTATGCAAACTATAGTTATTGGAGGTTTTAAAGTTTAAAAACAAACTTAAATGAAATCAAAACAGTGAATGCATTTTGAGCTAATAACAATAACTCATATTTAATAATACTATAAATTTTACAAAGAGCCCACAACAATATCATGAGGTAGGTACCACAAATCTAATTATCCACATTTTATATTAGAAGAAACTGAGACTCTGAGGGGTAAAGCAAACTGTTTGGTATGTAATATATAAATTTTAGAGTCAGATCTTGAACCTAAGACTCCAGACTTAAAGTCCAGTCATCTGTCTAAAAGAGTGCACAATATTTCTTTCTTCTGAAAAAATTTCCACATTGTCCATATTACTTTTTTTAATGTACAGTGTGCTGCCCTGTAAAGAATACAGTATTTGGAAGACAAGGACATGAGTTTGAATTCCAGTCATTTTACTTACTACCTGAGTGTAACCTTACTTAGCATCTCTGGGACTTGGTTTCTTAATTTGTAAAGTGGGGAATTGGACTAGATGACTTCCAAGATCACTTATAAAACAGAATAATTCGGGGAAACCCTTTTATCCATTCTTCATTGACTAGTTATGGAATATGTGTGTACATATGTATATACATATATGTATATGCATGTATGTATATATTCTATTTGTGTAGTGTGTGTGTGTGTGTGTGTGTGTGTGTGTGTGTGTGTGTGTGTGTGTGTGTGTGTGTGTAATGGATCTACTTAAATTAGTCTGAGAGAAAATTCCATCCCCTCATTCTCTGGTCAGACTTCCACTGAACCAAGAAAAGAGAGGATTGAAAAATTACCTAGAGAATAGTGACTTCATAGAGATCCAACCCAGAAAACTGGGAACCAGCTGAATTTTCTTCCAGATGTGTAATTCCAATCTATCAAATAATGGTGAGTTTTTTCTTTGTTTGGTGCCAGATGTAGCTGCCATCTGAATAGAACATGAATTTTCCCAGAGAAGTCACTCACATTTTTACTCATAGCAAGTTGAGAAATAGCCACAGGGTGATCCAATTCAATTGAACAAACATTGACTAAATGCCTACTACTAATGGCACTACTACATGGCACTGTCATGGTGCCGGGTATGCAAAAAACAAAAATGAAGCCTAGGGCCACAATCAGATTTTTTGGACACAATACAGTTCTATGGAATATTGTTGAACTCAAAAGAGATTTTTGCTGGATATAACAAAAGTTGCTTAAGGTATGGAATTAACCTAGTGTGTTTTATGGTGATTGTGTAATTTTCATGATTCTTCGAAATTAACAATCACTTTAATATTTCCCATGATGCTTATCTTCTGCCATCAACTATCATTTTTCTCTTACAAATTCAAAATGCCCAATAGAAGTTTGTCTTTTATCGCAGCTAATACATTTTTTCCTGGACCATTTGAAAGAATATTTGCTATCTAAGGACAGTTTTGCAAGACACAGGAAAAAGAATCACACTGTCCATAATCCAAACTTAAGTTTTTTCTGTGTTCTAGTAATATATGTACATTAATTTTAGAAACACGTGGCATTAAGTAAATGTCTTTGTACGTCTTCTCCCAGGTCTAAAAGAAAACTGGACTGTTTTTCTTTTGGATTCAGTGAGAAAGTTTGTCAGATGGAGACAGTCACTCAGGACCTTGTGCCAAGAACACAGCCCATTTTTCTCACAACAGACTCATAAACACAAACAGAAATATGAAACGGCTGACAGCTGTCACAGTTCCAAGAATTATCTTAATTAAGACATACAGTACCAAGAAGGGTTAATATTGCTTGAAAATTAAAGCTTCCATTCCAATAACAAAATGGCTCTGTGTGCATTGCTGGGTCAGCACTGTAATTAAGAAAATTGCCTTTAGTGTGCTTGTTTGGCAATGCTATTATCATCTTTTTTTTATCTTTTAACAAGAGTAAACTACTTGAAGATGTCCCCATTTACTCTTCTTGCTTCTACTAACCCCTGAACCCATCGAGTCCACACTATCCTAGTATTTAATGGGCTAAATGAGTTACTTTATCATCTGTTTCACCCTGAAGTCTTTTACATATTTTTCTCAACCTTTAACCTTCAGACTATTATTTTGACAGCTATCATTAATGCTGCGTCCTGGAGAACCACACATTGACTAAGATGGATGATGAACTAGCTAAGGAGTTGAAAGGAATGAGCACCCACTTTCATCTTCTTCTTGATTAAATCAAAACCATCCAAAGACATAGCACACAGGGTGTTCTGGGAAAGTACTGGAGCATATTAACCAAGATTTTTAGTGGAATACCCAATTTAGTAAGGAGAGAAGATTCCAACTATAAAATAAATAGACCACATAAACTGAACATCTAGAACTCCATAAATTTGATGAATTATGACCATTCAACTATGAAATTAGATGAATCAATATGTGGTTAGAATTAAAATACTCTGCTGTGCTCTGTTGAAGAAACAGCTTCCTAGTAAATTTAGTAAAGGGAATCCCAGTGTCAGAAGAAAGCGTCAGGACCAAAGGGAAATAGTTAACTACAAATGGAGTTTTGGTAGAGAGCACAACATCTTTTACATGAAGTCTCCTACTTCAAAGGGCAGGTTGGTCTTTTCTGATCATTGGCTTGGAACAGCATGGTCTGTGGTCCAATCCAATTGTGAAATCATTACCAACTCAGACCCACACAATTTAATTGCATCCTTCTGCCAGGAAATATGACTGTAACTCAGTTTGGTGACTTAATTTATATAGGAGGGAAAGATTGTATTTAAATGGGAGCAAGGGATAATGGCCCAGAACTCTGTTCTCCTAAAATTTGATCCAAGAATTTGATGAAACTTTAAATTTAGACAAATTTATATAAATTCAACATGTATATTAGTTGCAAAGTTATTGAGGTTTGGTTTTGTTTTAAGGGGGAAGGTAACTCATTTAAAAGGAAAGAGGGTATGGAATTGATAAGAAACAAAGACTTAAGTGGATACTCAAATTTTATTCAGAAGTTCATTGATAAAATAAACCCTCAATTGTGGGCAGAGAAATGAGAAGTAGAGGGAAAATATTACCAAGTGAAAATACTTCAGCAGCAATTTCTACAAAAAGAATTGTGATATCTATTTTTTAAGCAAAACTTCTTTTCCTTGGGAAGGAGATAGACTTCATAATTACCTAGAGAGGCTTATACAAATTGATGCTAAGTGAGAAGAGTAGAACCTGGAAAAATTTGTACACAATGACAGACGCATCATATGTGTAATGAGCAGCCTTGATGAACTGGACTCTTCTCGGCAACGCACAACTGTAAGACAACTCTACAAGTCTCAGGATGGAAAGAGATATCTACATTCAGAGTAAGATCTAGAAAGACCAGAGTTTAAATGGAGACTGAAGCAATACATGCTATTGTTCTTTTTCATGTTTGATTTTGTTTCTTTTTTCCCATTGTTCACTCATTGGTTACAATCCTTCTGTACAACCAGAGTATTGTACAATGTGAAAGTATTTGCAGATCCTATACATGATTGCACGCCACCATGGCGGGGGGCGGGGGAGGGACAGGGAGGGGAGAAAATCTGAAACTCAAGGGATTGTGGAACTGAATCTTGTAAACTAAAAGTAAATAAACAAGTCATTGAAAAAAAAAACTTCTTTTCTTATTTTTTTTTAATCTTGATGGACCTGATTCTTTACCACTCAGCAAAGTGGATGGAACCTCTCTCCTGCTAGAATTCTTATGGGCCCTGGCAATGTAAGGAATTGCTTAACAATGCTTATATGCTGATTCGGTGTCTACATGATAATAGAGACAGGGAGTTGGCAAATCACCCTCCATAGCAGTGTTTAATGTTGAACAGCTATTTATTCTTAGAATGGCTGTGGTTCATTCTGCCATGCTGGAAAGGCTTCAAACACAGTGCCAGAGACAGATTCCTCTTGCTTGGGAAGGACCAGCCTAGCTAAGTATGGGGTGGCTCATTACCAGTTGGCTGGACACTTGGTGATCAATTCTTTGTCTTCATCAGCCCATGAAATGAGGAAAAATACAAAATCGTCCAAAATCTTGTGTATTTCCTCCTGCTTCTGCAGTAATGGTGTTGGAGGGGTAGAAAAAGGAGGCACTTATTTTTAGACTAATTAAAATATTAGTTTAGTTGTTGTTACTCTAAATGTGAGATCCTTGTCCAGCGATAGGAAGAGACTGAAATGCATGATTCCTAGCAATCTGACTCTAAGCATTCAAGGCACTGATATAATTCTTATTTTAAAGAAAAAAAATTAGTTGCAGTTTAATAGGAGAATGGTTTACAAAGTCTCTTTGAAGAAAAAGACAAAATATTGAAAGATTTGGCTTTATCATTTATTCAAATAGAATGAAAAATATTATTCCATCAAATATCTGACTTTTTTGAATTGTTGTGTTCATGACAAACATTTGCACAAATGCCACCATGCAATACTAGCAATTTATGCACCACCATCTATTAGAGGGCATGAAGAGGTAGAGGAGATATAGATAAATAGATATAGATAAATACATGCATACACGCATACATACATGTGTATATATATATGTGTGCATAAAGTACATGTGTGTGCATGTGTGTATATGTATATAGTGTATTTGTGTATGTGCATTGCATTGTGTATATACAAATATGTGTGTGTGTGCATGTGTGTGTTTCACCTGACAAAACTCTCCAAATTAAACCAAAAGGTACTTTGATAATTGGTGATGTGCAAAACTGAGGACAGCTGCTGCTAGCATGAGACATTCTCTACACTGTGCTCATGCCAGCTCCATAAATTTGACTTTCTAAAAGTTACTTGAGACTGGAGGACTGAAATGATTCTCAAAAGATAATCTATGGGAGACCTGAACAGATGACATTAGAAAATCACCTTGG
>JAQQSU010001602.1:0-14940 GCA_028627135.1 Pseudochirops cupreus
TTAGATTTATCAAGTTCAGAGAGGGGGAGATTGAGGTCCCCCAGTAGTATAGTTTTGCTGTCTATTTCTAACTCTAATTCCCTTGACTTTTCCTCTAGGAATTTGGATGCTATACTGCTTGGTGCATATATGTTAAGTAATGATATTGCTTCATTCTTGATGGTGTCTTTTAGCAGGATGTAGTTTCCTTCATTATCTCTTCTAATTAGATCTGTTTTAGCTTTTGCTTTATCTGAGATAAGGATTGCTACCCCAGCTTTTTTTAAACTTTAGCTGAAGTATAATATATTCTATTCCGTCCTTTTACCTTTACCCCGTGTGTATCCCCTTGTTTCAAATGTGTTTCTTGTAGACAGCGTATTGTAGGATTGTGGTTTTTAATCCATTCTGCTATCTGCCTCTGTTTTATGGGAGAGTTCATCCCATTCACATTCACAGTTATGATCACTGTCTGTGACTTTCCCTCCATCCTATTCCCTCACCTGTTTATATTTTTGTAACTTCCTTTTCCCTTCCCCTCCTTAAGAGTTTTCCCTTTGACCATTGCCTCCCTCAGTATTTCTTCTCTGTGTTCCCCTCCCCCTTTCCCCACCCTTTCCCCTTGCTACTCTTTCTCTCCCTACTGACCACCCTCTCCTTTTTATACCCCCCTTACCTTTGCTACTGCTTGTAGAGCACAATGGATTTTTATGCTTAATGGAGTATGTTCCCTCCTTGAACCCCAACCAATGAGAGTAAATTTCATACAGTGCTCCTCTTCCTCATTCCTTTCCCTCTATTATAATGAATTTTTGTGTCTTTTCATGTTAGGATCCTAAACTTAACCAATTATATTGATCCCTCTTTGAATCAGAACCAATGAGAATAACGTTCATATGATGCACATCTCCCTCCTTCCTTCCCCTCTACTTTGGTATGTTTTTATGCCTCTTTATGTGACGTAATTTGCCATTTTCTGCCTCATCCTTTCCTTTTCTCCCATTACAATCCCTTTGTTCCTTTTAATAAGATTTTTTAATCTTCAGATTAGTTCATTTATACCCACACCCTCTATCTATATACATCCCTTTTAAATGTTGCAATAATTATACAAATTGCAATATTGACAGGTATCTGCTTCTCATATAGGGACGTAAACAGTTTGCTCTTATTGAGTCCCAAGTTATGTGCATGTGTGTGCATGTGTGAGTGTAAGTGTGTATGTGTGTGTGTGAGTGTGTGTTTACCTTTTTATGTCTTTCTTGGATCTTGTAAGTGGAGATCAAATTTTCCATTGAGCTCTGGCTTTTTCATCAAGAAAGTCTGGAAGTTTTTTATTTCATTAAATGACCATCTCTTTGCCTGAAAGATTGTGCTCAGTTTTGCTGGGTAGTTGATCCTTGGTTGCAGTCCTAGCTCTTTTTCCTTATGAAATATCAAATTCCAATCCCTCCAGTCTTTTAATGTAGAAGCTGCTAAATCATGACTATAGTTCCACGATATTTGAATTGTTTCTTTTTAGCTGCTTGCAGTATTTTCTCCTTGACCGTGTAGCTCTGGAATTTGGTTACTATATTTCTTGGAGTTTTTAATTTGGGGTCTCTTTCAGGAGGAGTCTGGTGAATTCTTTCGATAACTATTTTACCCTCTGATTCTAGAACCTCGGGACAGTTTTCTTTGACAATCTTTTGGAGGATGTTGTCCAGGCTGCTTTTTCATCATGGCTGTCCAGTAGACTGATAATTCTTAGGTTATCTCTCCTGGATCTATTCTCCAGGTCAGTTGTTTTTCCAGTGAGATATTTTACATGTTCTTCTAATTTTTCAATCTTTATGTTTTGTTTGACTGACTCTTGATGCATCATAGAGTCCTTAGCTTCAATTTGACTGATTCTAATTTTTTTAGTGATTTATTTTACTCAATTAGTTTTTGGAGCTCCTTTTCCATGTGTTCAGTTTTCATTTTTAGGGAGGTATTTTCTCCAGTTAGATTTTGGACCTCCTGTCCTAGTTCTCCAATTTTACTTTTTAAGGATTTGTTTTCTTCAGTGAGATTTTTTTTCCAGTTTGGTCACTGTAGATTTAAATTTATCTCCTACCTCTCTAATTTGGATTTTAAAATCTTTCTTGAGCTCCTCCAAGAATGCTTTTTGGGCTTGAGATCAGTTCATCTTTCTTTCTGTGGTCTCCATTGTGAGTATAAAGTCCATGTTGTCTTCTGAATCTGGTTGTTCTTGCTCACTATAGAAGGATTGTATGGTTCTAGACCTCACAGATTTCTTATTCCTCGTTGTGATTGCCTGTGTCCTGGATTTTTAGAGTGGATATCTGCTTCCAGGGTGCAGATGTATTGCGCTTCTCAGGCTGGGAGGTAGGGGCTTGGTTAACTTTGTGATCTGTAGCCTCTGAGTGTCTAGACTGAGGCCAAGGCCAGGACTCTCAGTATTTCCCCTGAGTTGCCCTGATGCTCACAGTGTAACTTGTTGGGCAGGGGTGGTCTGGCCACTTCACATTTCTACCCCTGTGTCTCTGGGCTACAGCTCAGGCAGGCTCAGCAGCTAAAGGCTGGCAGGGCTGGTGTCTGCAGATTATCCTGGTGGTGCTAAGGCACACCTGGGCTTGTGTTGTTAGTGCTTGTTGGCTCCACCCCCCCTGGGCTTAGACTGTGTACTGTCTCACTTTCCCCTTCCTCAGTGACTCCTAAGGCTGAGGCTGTTTCCACTAATTCAGTATTTTACTCTGGGTGGGACATTTATCTCTGGGTTTTCTGGGTTGGGGAGGGGGAATTGGAGCAACTAGCTTTTATTATGCTCTCTTGAGTCCTGGAAGTTCAGGTTTGTGATTTTTAAACATCTAGGCCAGCGGTTCTCAACCTGTGGGTTGCAACCCCTTTGGTGGTCAAATGACCCTTTCACAGGGGTCACAGGAGTCTCCTAAGATCATCGAAAAACACATATTTCTGATGGTCTTAGGAACTGAGACACAGCTCCTCTATCCATCTCCAGGTGGGTCTGCCCACATGTAGATATGCCCACATACAAGTATTAAAGGATGGTGGCATTAGGAAGGTTGAGAACCACTGTATTAAAGGGTCATGGCATTAAGAAGGTTGAGAAACACTGTTTATATATATATATATAAATATTTAGAGCTGCTTATTTTTTGTAGCGGCCAAGAATTTGAAATTGAGGGGGTGCCCATGAATTGGGGAATAGCAGAACAAGCTGTGGTGTATACATGTGATGGAATACTATTTTGTTGTAAGAAATAATGAAGGGGACGGTTGCTGAGAAAATTCAGAATATTTGTATCATTTGATACAGAGTGAAGTGAGCAGAACTAAAATAATTTATGTGATTACAGGAATATTATAAAGAAAAACAATTTTGAAAGCCTTTGTATAGTGATCAACACAATGAGAAAACACAAATCCAGAGCATAGAAGCCATCAACCAGAGAGGGAGGTAATGGACTCAGAGTATCAATTGAGACATATATTCTTTTAGACATGATCAATGTTGGAATTTATTTTGCTTGAGTGTACATGTTTGTAACACTGCTGTTGTCTGACTTGCTTCCTCATTTGGGAGGTGGGGAAGAGGGAGAGAATGTGTTTAAATAAAAATTAATTTATTAATAAAAATAAATAAATTTTGAAAGAAAGGAAAACATTAGTAAATTGGATGGAGAGAAGTGAATTGCAGAAGGCTACTTGCTGAGGTGGCAACAGCTAAAAGTCATAGTGGTTCTAGGACCTACATCCTGACACCAAGAAGGGGACAGGATACTAAGTCACTTAAATGTCTCAGAGTTTAGGAGTTGGTGGTGGTCCACTGTAGAATAGGAAAGAAGGCCAAAGGGCATGGTTTGTTTCTTAGTATTTAGCTGAATTCCTACCTAGTTTTCTCTTATTCCTATTACACACAAAACATTCAAAGTATGAAAGCTTCCATGTCTTCCTTTCTTTTGGATGTACCCTTCTCCTACTTCTCATGTGCCATCATGTATGTACTTAAGTATATATTCATACTCACAAGAACATGCACACACATGTATAAAGTACTCTTAAAAATTAATTAAGCAATAGAAAATTATCCCTAGGGTATTCTGTCTCCCAAAGTTAAATGTGAGTCAAGTTAGTTTGTTTAACTGCCTTTAAGAAACAAGTCTGGTTTATAGCTTAATTGTAATTTTAAGAAAAGTTTGTTAGAGGATAGATGATGCATTTAAAATGCTAGAATGGTTTGTTGGATTTGCTTCCCCCAGAAATCTGTTAAATTTTAAAGTAGATGAATTCTAGTTTGCATTTATTCAATATTGTGATGAAACTTCTCAGGGAAGTGAGACCATAAAGCAGAAAAAATTAAGTGGCTATTTTGACCTCTCCTCTTTTGAGATTTGCAACCTCTTAATGGATCATGACTATAGTTCATTAGCTGAAAATCAGTTTTTGTTTTGCTAAGAAGAATCTGGCAAGTTGGTTGTGGGGAAAAGACTTTATCATTTATTATTTGTTAACGTTGTTCAAACTTAGCTTTAAATTGTCTAACCCAAAGTTTGCTATAGAGGTCAGGCTGATATCAGAGATCCTCAAGGGAAGCTAGAGACTGATTCAAGGAATGCTTAGTCCACCCAAAACAGAAATGCTCACCCAGGTCTTGTTCTGGATCTATCCAAAGCTTATATTTTGGCTTTGCTCCAACTTTATTGAATGGTTATACTTACCTGCTGATATATATCTTAAACCACTTTACCGGGAAACTGACCTTTTCTGGAAAATGCCTCACTCTCTGTCTTGCAGCCTGAGTTCCTAATTTGTCAATCAAGGACATTAGACAGGCTAATAGCTGACATTTATATGACGTTTATAAAACTTAGATTATTTGAACTTTACAACAATACATATTACAGATTTTATTATCCCCATTTCACAATTCAAGGCACATTTACTAAGCAACTGTTAGAGGCAAGGTACACCACACCAGATGCTGAGGAAAATAAAGACAAAAATAAAAGTCCTAGATCTCAAGGACTTTCCTCATCACTACAGCTATGATGAGACTGAATCCTGAAAGAGGCAAAATGACTTGCTCATGGTTATAGAGGTAGCAATTAGTAAAAAGAGGATTTGATAATGTATGAGAAAACGTGGAAAAGTAAAAATTATTAGATAAATTATGACTGTAAAAGGTTGATGAACCTAGATTCATTAATTAAAAATTCCTCACCATCATAGGGAAGGGAGAAGGGAGATAAGAGGAAGAAAATTTGTAACTCAACATTTTAATTTAAAAAATGTTAAAATTGTCTTTACATGTAATTTGAAAAAATAAAATAAATTTAAAAATTAAAAAAAAATCTACCTTAAGTAAAAAAAAAATGGAAAATTGGACTTATTCTTGTGTTGTACTCAAATAAAATATTTAGCAACAATATTGTGCTTTATGTCTTACTTCTTATTTTAACTTTCAAGTTTTAATGGTGAATGAGAGATACAATGTAGTACTGTATGGCTAGACAGGTACTAGCTTTAGGGGACCTAAGTTTGAGTTCTCTTAATACCTTTTTTATTTTGGGCAAGCTACTATTCTGGGCCTCAGTTTCCTCATCTGTAAAATGAGGGTGTTGTATTCAAACTTGTAAGTTCACTTAGGGCTTGAAATCTAAGATCTTAAGAACCTTTTTCAATTGATCTTGGGGAAATTTCCTACATTTTCATACTATTAGTCTATGCAATCTGTCCTTTACTTTCCAATTAATGTCATACTGGCTGTCTTTGGTTTCATATTATCTGTTTGTATCACCCCCTCCTCGATATTTTCTTTCAATAGTCATATATTAAACAACTACTGAAAAATATTGATTGGGGTCGGAGGGGGTTTCCAGGAAAACACTTTCGCTGCTTGCTTTTTCTAGACTCTTGGAAAACATGATAGGTTTCAGTCTATTTCTGTTTTGCTCCACTTTGTAAATACTTCCAGGCCTGGGCTTGGCATTCCGTTGTGCAGTGAAAACAGTGAGAAAGTTCATCTTTTCTTTAAGGGAGGATGCCCCTGTGGCTCAGCTCCTTTCTGCAGCTAAAACAAATGATATCTTTGTCTTGGCCTAACATTGACTTGATCATGTTAACAGTTTCTTCAAGCATTTAGAATATGCAGGCAAACTGTCCCCTAATCCCTCTACTTCCCAACTTATCATAAAGATAAAATCAGATTAAAAACAGACTCTTACTGTATGCATGCAAACATGCCAGAATTCTGAGAAAGACTGGGAAGGAATGAAACTGCTCATTTTTCATGGGTTCATATGTACCATAATATATTAAATATATATTCTTGGTTCATTCCTATCTCTTATATACATATGTGTGTATACATATATGTATGTGTATATACACACAGAGATACAAAGAGGGAGAGACACACAGAGAAACAGAAAAACACATACACACAGAAAGAGCCATGAAAAATGAGCAGGTATATGAAACAGATACATGATACATATGTATATATGCATTAAGTTGTACGTGATGAATAAATCTGCCTACTGTATTGTGCTGTCTGTATTGGCAGAATCATTCTGACAGCCACTTTTTCTAAGATTGAGCCTTCTTTCTTCATAGGGTTTATGCCTGACTTTGTGTTTGTGTTCTGCTATAGACATTTTATAAATTTCAAGGGTGTAGTGTGTTGGGAAAAAGAATGGGTTCGTAGTTAGGGGTCTGAGTTCAAATTCTAACTCTGGCTATAGGTTACTATCTGTGTGACCTTGGACAAATTGCTTAGTCTCTGATGCTGAGTCTTCCCATCTATAAAGTGAAGGAAGGATTGTTTTATGGATAATATATAAGGTCTCTTTTAGCTCTAGATCTGTGATCCTAAGTGTTAATACCTATGTGATCTTATTTGTGTGATCAAAAAACTTAAAAATAACCAATAGAGATTGATTTAGTTCAGTTTTGGGAAATTTGAACACAGTTGTTGCCCCTTTAATGTGAAGCATCTAGGTTTATGTGTATTTTCTCAGTGTTGAAGGAATCACAACTGATTCCTTTTTCCCTTTCTTGCTGATTTCAACATATTGTCAGATTTGTGAATTTGAAAAATCCTAACAGTGAGGAGGGTTAGCCAAGAGCTAACTGGTGTTTGAAATGACTAATCTAACTTTAGAATAAGCTTGACTCTAGTTTTTTCCCCCCATAATTACTGAAATCACTGTGAGCTCATTGCCCTTTTGATATTTTTTCTTCTCTCCAGATTAAGGATGTGGTGTTTCCTGAGGGATCCAGCTCCCAGCTCTCTCTGGTAAATTATGGTTTATGAGCCAGTTTATGCTCCCTACTTATCTGGTCAGCCCCAAATTAGCCATTCTTGATGGACAAAAAGTGACTTAAAAATGTATCACGCCAGTGTTGCCTGTCAACTAGGACAATGATGTATCTTGCGAAATAACAATTCTCACCTGTGGGTTTTGTAACACTTGTGAATAAAATTGATTGTTATTTACAGAAACCAGATGGCTGTAACTTCACTGGAGAGGCCTAAAAGTGTCATTGTTTAAAATCATATTTTGGGCTGAGGTTCAGGAAATCTGCTTTTTGACAAATGCTGATCGTTTCCTCCATAAGTCCATGCTGATTCTTTCTCAAACATGTCTAAACCTGGCCTTTGCTTTAGTGTTCAGACTGTTAAAAAAAAAAGTCAGGTTGTGTTTTAAAGCACACCTGTGAAAGGGTAGTTGTGTAACCATCTAGATTGTTTAATTGATGGAGATAGCAATCAGGAACATGAACCTCAAAAGTTGATTAAGAAAAAAAAAGAACCTGCTCAACTATCCAATTTCATTGATGACATAGCTCAACTTAACCTAAATTGCAAACTTTCTCCTTCCCTGTAATGGGAAGCTCCCCGCTCATTTCCAGTGTGTAGTTTTCCTCACCTTATTTCCGGACCAGAGCACAACACTTAACCCATAGTGAGTCTTGGCTATTCAGGATGGCAATTTCTGCTGTAATAGTGGGCCACTGTCTTCTGGGAATACTGTATTATCTTTCTTGCTGTCCAGGCGAAAGGAAATTCTCTAAGCCCCTTTCCCATTGCCACCAGAATAAAGGTACTATACTAGGCTGGCAAACTTATTTTTTTTTAAAGAGATTCAGAGGAAATTTAGGCCACATCGACGGTTGGTTTTTGATTTTTTCCAGGGGTAATATGTTTTCATTTCAGCTTGGCAAATACCTTGTTTGTCTAGCATTTTCATTTTATAGGCAAGTCTCTCTTTTTAGGGGTAGTGTTATTTATAGTGTTATATTGTGCTATACTAGTGTCATATATGAAATGTTGTCTTTAAGTTCTTTCTTGTCCAAACTCCTTAGTTGCTTTCTTTTTAAGATCTATAGTGCTGCAAAATGGATGCATGCATATTCCAGACCTACTTACCCTGCACTTTCAGAGGTCACCGCATACCCGCTGCCAAGGTAACCAACATAAAGATGGTTTGTATGGGGAAAAAATAGAACAAACATGAGTCTCAAAATGAGACATTTACATTTCAAGGAGGAGGCTTGGGCTAAGAGAGTATTACTGAAAGTGGGAAAGCTGGCAGCTTCACTTTGGAATTAGGATCTTGTGAGATCCCATTCATCTCAGATTCTGTGCTTTGCTTAAAAGTGACTGTTTAAAATATACTTCACGTAGGACAGATTTAAAAACAATTAGTAAAGGAAACTTGCCTTTAAAAAATTGTGGGAACTCCATAAATGAGAGCCAGATTCTCAAAATAATTAGCCTCCAGGGAATAAGTGGGTACTATGGGAATCTGTGTTAACTGTATCAGGCCAATAGTGCAGCTGAGGAATAAGAACATTCCCTGCCTTGAGGAGGCTATGTAAAGAGGCAAAGTGGTTTATTAAATATAACATTTTTTTTTGGAGGGGGGAAGGTAGGGCAATTGGGGTTAAGTGACTTGTCCAAGGTCACATGGCTAGTAAGTATTTAGGTGTCTGAAGTCAAATTTGAACTCAGGTCCTCCTGATTCCAGGGCTGGTACTCTATTCACTGTGCCACCTAGCCGTCCCAAATATTACATTTTAAATAAGTCATCTCATTTATTTATTTTCCTTAATGCATTTCTTCTCTTTAGCCTTTTCAATGATAAAAATGTTAAGCAAAAAGTTCATGGAAAAATGAAAGCTTGACATTTATATGGTGCTTTTAGGTTTGCAAATCATTATATTTACACTCTCTTATATCAAACCTATAACTTGTGAAATAGATGTAATTATTATTTTCATTTTTATGGATAATGATATGGAGGCTCAGAAGAACCTGCAGTAAATAGGTTAAATTAAATTTTATAAGGTTGTCTTTTAAAGTGATCAACATTTGAACTATTTTGATGTTTATTAAAAATCTGCTTTGTTCAATTACCCTCTGCTAGCCTCATTATTAGTCTTAAAATAAAAAAAAGTAACGTTCATAGTGTAAAAGAGACAGCTAGATAACGTAAGGCACTGGGCTTGGAGTTAGGTAGAATTGAGTTCAAATCTTGCTGAGATATATCTTTATGACCCTGAGTAAGACACTTAAGCTTCTGTGCCTCAGTTTCCTTACCTGTAAAATGAGTAATTTGTATTACATTGTCTCTGAGGTCTCTCTTACCTCTAAATCTATGATCCTAGGTCTGAGGCAATATTCAAACCCAGGTCTTCTTGTCCAGCACTTTATCCACTGTGCCAGCTGTCTCTAGTTTGGGAGTATTTTCCTCCCATAAAGGACATATCCCTAAAATGAGATCTCTTTAAACAGATCTATATGTACATATTGGAAACGTAGCACTGATTATAGGCCACACTTAGGGTTTAGATAGGGCAAATTTTTGGAAAAAAGGAGATTTACATTCAGAAGAATATAATAGACTGTTATTTTAATCATTAACCTGTACATGCACCATAATTGTTTTTGGTGACAATGACATACCCAGCAAGGGTGAGCAGTTATTTTAAATTCTGTGACTATATTTAAAGTTGTCCTATGCAGTTATATTGAGAGATTTCATGTGCATGTACAGATGTTTTTCTCACTTAGCTATTCCCTAGGATTGAAAAGTTCTCTCTTTCGTTTGGTTGAGCATATTCCTTCTGACCTCTAAATTACTTCTTAAAATCTTTCTTCTGACAAACTTTCCTAGGCCACTGTAGAACTTCACATATATTAGAAGTTGGATTGAATATTACTACTATGACTAAAGACCAAAAAAAAAGCCTTTTCGTATTCTGGAGGATGTTAGATGTGTACTCATTTCAGTAAGTGGAGAAATCTGTACTTCATTATTTTGTTCTAAACATTGGCCCTTCTCCACTTTTCCTTCTTCCTTTTTCCAGTTCCCAAATCTATTTCACTTATCGATGAGAGGTGGTGTGGTCCAGCGGATAGCATGTTGGACGACCTACCATCTTTTTGACCTTGTGCCAACTGATCAATCTCTCTGGGTCTCCGTTTCTTTATATGTAAAATAATGGGGTTGGACTGTGTGATGTCTAATATTCCTTTTGGTTCTAGACTAGAAAGGAATTTAAAACTAAAAGAGAGTATGGGAATATGCCAGTCAAAAGGAGGAGACTTTTGTTTAGAAAGCTCCCAGGAGATTCACCTCAAGCAAGGCTTCACGATTGGAGGTTAAGAATGTCTGAGCACATTCGGCCAGTAGTGGCTCATCTCTTTCAACAGCTCGTTGTTTGGTCCTGAATGGAAGGCATTTCCCTGTTTACAACAGATTAGTAGGGCAGCGGGAGATTTTCATATTCTTGAAGATTTCTGTAATGTATCTTCAGTAAATGGAAGGGCCTTATGCACATGGCAAAAATGAATGCTTTGAAATTAAAGTAGGAACAGGCACATCTCTTCCCTTTATGGAACACTAATGCCGCAGCAATCTGAACAGCTTTTGTTGTTATTCAGTCATTTTTTAGGCATGCCTGAGTCTTCATGACCCCATTTTGGGTTTCTTGGCAAAGATACTGTAGTGGTTTGCCATTTTCTTCTCCAACTCATTTTATAGATGAGGAAACTGAGGCAAATAGGGTTAAGTGACTCGCCCAGGGTCACACAACTAGTAAGTGTCTGAGATCAGATTTGAACTCAGTAAGATGAGTTTTCCTGATTCCAAGCCTAGTGCTCTATCCATTGCATTACTAGCTGTCCCCAAATAGTTTTGCACCCTGCTAAAATGATTGCTTGCTGCTATGCTGACTTAGTCTTATTCTGGGTATTATATGCACTTGGGAAATTTGGCTTTAAAATGTTAGCATTTGCACTAAGAATAGAAACAATATAAATAGGAGAGGTAGACTAAGCAGTTTATTTTTAAAGGGATCAGGAAACCAGAAAGACATTTAAGAAAATATATATTTCACAAAACGGTAGAAGGAAGGAGTAGAAAGGGACAAGATATCCCATAACCTTAATAGCTACATTGGCACTGCTTATTCTCTAGATCCTAAAAAGCTACTTAAAAAACAAATAAACAACAACAACAACAAAAAAACCCACCCAAATGGGCGTTAAATATCATTCACTAAAATAAGAGACCTATTTTCTGACAAATGTTTTCATATGTCAAAATCACAATCTCGAGAAATTGCTTTTGGAATTCTACAGTTATAAAATCTATTGCATGTTAATGTCCTGACTCACTGCTGGGGCTGAAGTTGCAGTGCTCCAAAAGACTGCTAATTTCTTTATTTATTTGTTAAGCATGCCAAAACTTTTAGAAGGTTTTGGCTTATAACCATTTACATAAGAATGTTGAATATTATAAAAGTATTCTGAAGGGCAGAAACATTTGGAATATGATGTTATTCAAATCACTGTGAAACAGTAAATAAAAATAAAAAACTAACAAAAAACATAGTTTCAAAGAAATCTGGTGCATATCTAGATTTCAGTTCAATTCAGTAAATATTTATTAAGTGTCTGTTATGTGCCAGGCACTATGCTAAGTGCTAGGAATACAAAAAGAGGGAAATGGCAGTCTCTGCTCTCAAGTAACTTATAGTATTGATAAATGCCATATTTTCATAGCTGAAAATTAGTTGGGAATGAAGTTCCATATAAGTGAATTTTTCATAAATGCCAAAATGTATAAAATGTTGATCATTTAAAATAGACATTTTTCTGAAATTTTTTATGAATTTCTGTTTTTTGGGGAAATTTTTTTTATAACAAATGAAATTTTATAAGGATGTTGATTAAAGTAGTTAATGTTTAAAATATTTTGACATCCATTAAGAATCTACTTTGCTCAATTACCATCTGATTATTAATCTCCAAATTATTTATTTCTAGTTGCCTTGTGACTTAGAGATGAATACTTACCAAAAGTTCACCACAATCATTGATAATATTTTGTGCAGGAGCCAGGTGGAAGAGGGATTCACTACAGATTATAATGTTCTCCAGATGCTTGTGTTAACAGATGATAATCAGGCTGACTGTATAAAACCCCAGAATATTACAGGAACTTTTCAGTGAGATCCATTATTATTCAGACTAGATTGCCCTAGTAATCCACATAGGAAAAACAAAATTGGTTTTAATAAAACAGTGTACAGGTTATGACATAGAATTGGATAGGCAGGCCATCAAGTTAGGGCATATACAAAATTACTTATGTTAGATCCTATTTATGTTGTAAGTGTTCTTAATAGAGGTATTAGGCACAGAATTTTAGATAATAATTGAATCCATAACTGAATTGGAGGAAGAGAGTGGGTTGGATTGTTTTTGGAAAATTATATAGTGTTTTTTAATGATCTTAGGATTCTTGATGCATACTCATTTCTTTTTCATAAAAATATTCCCCCAGAATTCTAGGAAGATGGAGAAATAGATCAGAACATTCCAAGCCCTCCAGATTTTCCCCACAAATGAGATACAATAGCACCTCAGGGCTAACAAACAGCAATAATAATAAATAAGAGAAGGGGCAAAACAGTCCCAGTCCTCATAGGACAATCAAAGAAGATCTGAAGAAAAATCTCAGGATGAGGTTTGGTCCCTGTGAAGAATAAACACCTCTAGGCTAGTTCCACTTAAACAACAAGTGGCAAAGACAGGTTAGCTGGGTTAGGGAGGCTGCCTTGGCCCCAGCCACAGGAACTTTTACCCCTAGGACAGTGAGGGGAGTTGGGCTTCTAAGCCTGGGAAAATTGAGGGAACCTCTGCTGACAAGCAATGCCAGACCCAGCTGTGCTGTGAAGAGCAGTGGGGGTTGAGAAAGTTACTATGCAAATAGAGAAGACTGGGCTTCATCTTCACAGGAGGATACTGAAGCAAATATACCTTCATCTACCCCAAAGAGTAACATCAAATCGTCACCTTCTCAAAAAGAATTCACAGAAGAACTTAAAAAAAACTTTAAAAATCAAATGAGAGATTGAGGACACACTTAAAAAAGAACAATCCAAGAAAAACAAGAAGATTATGAAAAGAAAGTTAGTAAGTTAGAAAAGGAGATCCAGAATCTTAAGGAAAAAAATGACTTTTGAAAATCAGAATTGGGTGAGGGGAAGCCAGTGAAGTTACAAGAGACAAAAAAAATAATAAAACAAAATATAAAAAATGAAAAACATAGAAGATAATGTGAAACATCTCATAAGAAAAACTACTGATCTGGAGAACAGATTAAGAAGAGAAAACATAAGAATAATCAGACTACCTAAAAGCTGTGATCAAAAGAAGAATCTTGATACAATATTATAAAGAAATAATTAAAGAAAATTATCTTGAAACATTAGAACAACAGGGGAAAGGAGAAATAGAAAAAAAATCCATTGATCACTACCTGAAAGAGGTCCTATGAGGAAAACCCACAGGAATATCATAGTCAAATTCCAACTGCCCCCCCCCCCGCCCCAGCTCAAAGATAAAATATTATGAGCAACAAGAAAAAAAAACCAGTTTAAATATGGTGGTGCCATAATTAGAATCACACAAGACCTAGCAGTGGCAACACTAAAAGACTACAGATCTTGGAACACAATATATTGAAGAACAGAAGAACTGAGATTGTGGCTAAAAATAACATACCCACCAAAGCTAAGCATAATCCAGAATTGAAAAAAAGTACACTTAATGAATTGTCAGACTTTCAGGATTTTGTTAAAAAAAAAACAAAACTAACAACCCAACACTGAACTTAATAGAAGATTTGACATACAAGAACCAAGAGAAATATAAAGTATATGCCAAAGACTAATTACAAGGGATACGGTTTACTTTTTTTGATGAAGAAATATAAAACATATGTCTAAGATTGTTATTAGTAATTAGGTAGCTTGTAAGAAAGATTGGGGTAGATCTGAGTATGATATGAAGTCTATCTGCTCCTCATTTCTTATAGCACAATAGTATTCCATTACATTCATATACCACAACTTGTTTAGCCATTTCCCCTTTGATTTCCAATTCTTTGCCACCACAAAAAGAGCTGCTATAAATATTTTTGTACATACAGGTCCTTCTCCCACTTCTCTGATCTCTTTGGGATACGGCCCTAGAAGTGGTACTGCTGGGTCAAAGGGTATGCACTTTTTTATAGCCCTTTGGGCATAGTTCCAGATTGCTCTCCAGAATGGTTGAATCAGTTCACAACTCCACCAGCAATGCATTAGTGTTCCAATTTTTCCACATCCTCTCCAGCATTGATCATTTTCCTGTTTTGTCATCTTATCCAATCTGACTGGTGAGATGCGGTACCTCAGAGTTGTTTTTTTGTTTTTTGTTTTTTGTTTTTTTTGTTAAATTTTATTTTAGTTTGCATCATTCATTTCCACAAGATTTTGAGTTACATATTTTCTCCCCATCTTTCCCCTACCCACCGCCCCAAAATAGCCATCCCAGTGTATCCCCCCTCCCCCAGTCTATTCTCTCCTATGTCTTCCCCCCTCACCCCTCTGACTTTT
>JAQQSU010016020.1:0-11036 GCA_028627135.1 Pseudochirops cupreus
TGAGCTGAACTGACAACCGTTTAAAATTTACTGAACAAGTCTGATGGGCTGGCTACATCTTTTGAAAACCAGAAGTACATTTGCCTGAAAGACTATTTTATGGAGAATTTAGACAAGGCAAGTGCCCACAGGGAGATCAGAAGAAATGATGACACTTGAAGTCTTTCTGAAGAACTTTGGAATTGATTGTGAGATATGGAAGCCACTGGCACAGGACTGCCCAGCATGGCCTGCTGAAATCAAAGAAGATGCTGTGCTCTATGAATAAAGCAGAATTACAGTAGCTCAAAGAAACTTAAGATGCACAAATTTAGAGACATCTCCACCCCAAACGTTCATATGGGCTAATTTGTGCTGACTTCTGAGCTCAGTGTTGGTTTGATCTGCCACAGTTGGAAGCACTGTACCTTGATCCCAACATAGTGATGCTGTTTTGGCATGTAACTTAATCCTGTTTGCCTCAATGCCTCATTTGTTAAATGAGCTGCAGAAGTAAATGGCAAACGACTCCAGTATCTTTGCCAAGAAAGCCCTAAATGGGGTCATGAGGAATCGGACATGACTGAAATTACTCAACAACAACAATTGCTATACGCTTTGCCATTGCACCCTAATGATCATGGGACCTTTCCATATGACTTAATAGCTGAAGACTTCCACATGTGTCATCTCCCTCATTAGAATGGGGGTATACATACTAGAGAGTGGGGACTGTCTTTTTTTTTCTATCCTTAGTGCTTAGCATAGTGTCTGGCACATAGTAAGTGCTTAATAAATGCTTGTTGCCCCTCCTTCCCTTTATCATATATCCCAGAAAAGTTGTTCCAAACCTCTTTTCTCCTCAGGCCTCTCCACGCTTACTTCCTTCCATTGACCCTCAATGCTAAGGACTTTGCCTCATGCTTTACTGAGAAAATAAGGCCATTTACTACAGACTTCCTCTTCTCTATTACATCCTGGTAACCTTTTGATGCCTTCTGTCATTCTCTCCACCTTTATTCCAAATGGAAGAAAGGGACCCTTCTAGCCAAGGCCACTCTCTCTCTTCATATACTCTTGGTCTTATCCACTTCCTGACTTCTCAGGCAATTTGCCTCTTCCACCTTTTCCCCTTGGGTCTCTCCTTATTTGCTTACTTTTAATGTCTCCCTATTCCTCTCCCTTTCACCCCAGTAACTTTTCTGTAGATTCTATGTGAATCTCAAGCTACTATTTTCTGTTTCTCCTTCCTTTCTAGCCAGATTCCTAGGAAAAAAGGTCATTTTACACTGCGTCCTCTCCTCACTGCATTTAATTCTTTTTCAGTTTGGTATCCACCTTTATCAACTTGAAACTACTCTTCAAAGTCACTAATGATCTTTTAATCGTCAAATCTTATGGCCCTTTCTCAACTCAGCTTTGTTGACCTTTCTGCAGCATTGACAACTATTACTTTACCTTTCCTTTTGAATATTCTCTTCTCTGGGTTTTTGTTACTTTTCTTTCTTGCTTTTTCTCCTGCCTTTGTGACTACTTCTCATTCTTTGCTGGATCATCATCTATCTCCTATCCTCTTTAATTGTGAGTGGACCCCAGGACTCTATTCCAGATCCTTTTCTCTCTATTAGTGATCTCATCAACTTCCATAGATTTAATTATCATCCTTACGCAAATGATTTTCAGGTCTGTATATCTAGTCTAGAGATACTAGCTCTTCTTCATCTTTAGTTATTCGTTATAAACTTCTTATTGGCTGTTTCAAAATGATGTCCCACTATATATAGGCATCTCAAACTCGGCATGTCCAGAATCACAGAATTTGAGAATTGGAAGGAATTCTCAGCTGTTGTTTAGTTCAATCCATATGTGAAAGGAATCCTTACTATAATAATTGTTTGTCCAGCCTCAAGCTGTTTAAACACCTTGAAAGGAGGAGGGGGAAACCATAGTCCATTACCTTTTGACCACTATCATTACCAGAGGAAATTTTTTGTGACTAGGCCAAAATTTGCTTCTTTGCAACTTCTATTGATCCTTCTATGACCAAACAGAACAAGATACCTTTCTCCAAAACAGAACTTATCTTCCCCCTTCCCCAAGTCTGTCCTTCTAAAATTTCCCTGTTGAGTGCACCAACATTCTTCCAGTTACTTGGAGTTCCCATCTTCACTGTAATCATCACCACCTTCGTTTTACATACACATCCATTTATGTGCCAAATCTCGTTCATTTTGCTTTTATAACGTTTAACATCGCTTGCCTACTTTCCACAGGACTACCACCTGAGCTCCTGTCATTGTTATCTTTTATCTGGAGTATGAAAAAAAAACTTTTCAATTTGACTTTCTTTCCACTCCAGTTTGTCCCCTACAGTTATCAAAATAGCTTTTCTAAAAGGTAGATCTGACCATTTTTCTCTTTTACTCAATAAATTCTCTTGTTTCCCTATTACTGTAAGATCAGCTATAAACTCTTGTTTGGCTTTTAAAGTTCTCTCCTCCCTTCCTCCATCCTCCATTTCTAGATTTATTATTACACATTGCTCCCATTCATGCATACAAGTATGGGTTAACCAAATTGATATTATTACTCTTAAAGATATGGCACTGTGCCATGTCTGTATCCTACCTTTGTGCATTTGCATGTCCCTTGGTTCTTTGAAAACACTCTGCCTTTTACATCTCTACCTTCCATTAAGGGTCATCTCAAGCATTGTCTTCTGCATAAAGTCTTTCTTACCTCTTAGCTGCTAGCCCCTCTCCCCTCCCCCCAATTTTGTATCTGTGTATTACAGACTTACAGATATACATATGTTCTCTCAAGTAGATGGTAAGTTCCTCTAGGGAAGGAGCTAATTCATACTTTTATCTTTGTAGGTCTGGAAGACTAGCTTAGTGCTTGATACATAGTAGAAACTGAATAAATGTTTGATGATTGATCTAGTGATTGTTTTAAATTATTTGAAAGATTGTCACGTAGAATAGAATGCCTAATTAGAAGCAGGGGATGGAAGTTGCAGAAAGAGAAAGTAGAATTGATAACCGCAGAATATACTTATACTGGAAAGCCTTGTCTAAGAGGAGACTGGAAGTTCTCAGGAATATTGTGGAAGAGACTTCTTTTGAGGTATGTTTTGGACCAGATGATTTTAGAAGTCCTTTTTGATTCTGAGGTTAGCCATTAAATTAACTTTTTCTAAAATTCACCTTTGCAGTGAAAGTGCACCTTTTATTTGTTCATTACTGTTGACTTAGAGACCTGCTTTTTGTTTCTCAAATTGCTATTGTGATTTTGTAAATTGAAATTATCTTGCCATGGCCAGAAATTATCTGTACTTGGCAAAACATGTAGGCTACCTAGTTGAACTAGGCTGTGAATTGAGATGTCAACTAGTGTTGATGATTATTATACTCATTTTGTATAGAAAAGTTTAATGATGTAAGCAAAATTAAGGTTTTAGTCCATAGCCTTGAAACAGAAAAATTAATTGACTTATGTAGGGATATTACGTGGGACTTGGATTTTAGTACCTTGGGATTCTGAAATAATGGATTGCAGAAAAGTTTCTCTGGTTTGGATTTCTTTCAGTTATTATATTCATATTATGTAGATACTCCAAAATACATAATTATATTTTAATTATATATTGACAACATTTTTATACTCCTAAAGGTAATAATTATAGACTAGTCATTTTTCCTCTGCTTAAGTTCTGTTTGTTCATCGTGTTTGGGAAGGTTGACCCAGGCTAGTATGCTAGAGGAGTATAGACTTTGACCGGCCCTACCAAGTGGGAAAGGCTATCAGTATGAGTCCAGTCCCTGAGTACGAATATGTCTGTCTTCTGAGCCTGTTTACGTGTGGGAAGCTTTTATCATTACATTACCAGTTATTGAATTTTTTGGAATTTGCTACTCACAAAACTCTTACAATGCCCATGGGGAGTATGTAGCCTGTATCAGTAGAGGGAGTAGCTGGAGAAATGGTTCAAGTAGTATAGTAGTTCCTTTTGAGAAAATATTGAAGTTATTTGATAAGTGACCATTAGCAATATGTTTTTATTAAAAGATCTGTCTGTGAATAGCATTCTGTTAGATGTTATCTAGATAGATTTGAAAACTATTCCTAACATGACTATTCACTGTGTGTGTGTGTGCGCGCGCGCCTGTGTGTGTGTGCTTAGTGCAGCAGATAGAATGGAATCAGGAAGACCCAAGTTCAGATCTGGCCTTGGACCCTAGCTGTGTGACTTGGTCAAATCACTTAATCCTGTTTGCCTCAGTTTTCTTATCTGTAAAATGATCTGGAGCAGGAAATGGCAAACCACTCCAGTATCTTTCCCAAGAAAACCTTAAATGGGGTGATGTAGAGTTGGACACTGCTGAAACAACCGAACAACAAATATGTCTATATATAAATGTATGTGTATGTATAGCATATATGTGTATATGTATAGTATATGTGTGTCTCAAAGTGCCTAGGGCTAGATTTTATATGTATTTTCCCAATGCCCAGCAGTGAAGTTTTGCACATAATAGGGGCTTAATAAATGCCTGTTCAGCAAAAATATTTTGCTGGGAGTTGTGGGATGAGATGATTACTAATGTTATTGTCACCATTATCTCATTCAACAGTGCTTTATGGCTTACAGAGTGCTTTCTGAATAATACTGTGAAGTAGGCGCTATAAGTATTGTTATCCCCATTTTACAGATGAACAAACAGTCTCCAAAGAAGTGAGGTGACTTTCCCAAGGTCACAAGCTAATAAATGGTAGAACCAGTACTTGAATCCAAATCTTCTGATTCCCAGGTTCTTTGATTTTTCTCTAACTCTTAAAGAAAGGTCCCTGTGCTACAGCAGCTTACATTTTTAATACTTGAGATAATTACACAAGTAATTTGCAGTGCAAGGCAAAATATGTCAAGGGAATCATAAACAAATGCTATGATCATTCAGAATAGGAAAAGAAGTAATTTTTTTTTTAACCATTGAACAGGAAGACTTCATGGGAGAGGTAGCATTTCAGAGGGGTTTTGAAAAGAGGAGTAAAGATTTTGGCAGGTAGAAATTGGAGTCAGGAAATGGTAAAGTATAAATTTTAGCATAGTATGTGAAAGGTAATAGCTTAAAATCAGAATGAAAAGGTAGGTTGGAGCTGGATAGAAAGGGGGACCTTAAATTCCAAGTTATAAGAAGTTTGGATTTTATTTTGTAGTCATTACAATTTTAAAACAATGGTAGAATGTGATATATTAACATAGATTGGATTGGAGGGGAAGAGTTATTAGGAAATTGTAGTAATAGTCTAGGTGATTCAGATTTATTGCAGTTGGTGTGAAGAGATAAATTTCAATAAATTAGTATGAATAAAGTAACTTTAAAAATTATCTGACAAACTACTTGGGAAAGTATAATTTAGAGCATATAATTAGAGGATTGAGGTAGTTAAGAGATCATATGGAGGCTCCCTAGGAGTGGATCATTTTAGTGCTAAATGGCTTTTTGTGGGAAGCCAACAGTCTTATGTGAGACCCAAGGGTGTTTTGCTAGATTTAAAAGTGTTTTTGCTCATTGATTAGTCATGTCCTGCTCTTTGTGACCCCATCTGGTTTGTGGGCTTTTTTCTGGGGTGGGGGGACAGGTCAGACTGTAATGGTTTGCCATTTTTTTTTCTCAAGCTCATTTTACAGATGAAGAAACTGAGACAAAAAGTTTAATAACTTGATCAGAGTCACACAGCTACTAAGTATCTGAGGCTACATTAAAACTCAAGGTCTTCCTTCTTTCCACTGTGCCACCTGGCTGCCCCACTTCAACTGTAAAGGAGGATAATAATAGCACCTACTTTTCTGGATTGTTGTAAGGATCAGATGAGATGATATTTGTAAAAAGTGCTTAGAGCAGAACACTGCCTGACACACAGTAGGTGCTAAATAAATGCTTATTCGCTCTCCCTTCCCAGGAGATATATTTGTATTTTGCCTAAATGTTATCAATACTAAGAGAAGTAGGTAGTGAACGTAGTGACCATAAGATAACTTTTAAAAAATGAAATTGATTTTATATATCTATATCTATAAGTCCGTCCGTCCGTCTATCCATCCATCCATCCATCCATCTATCTATCTATCTATCTATCTAGATATAGATATAGGAGGGGAAATGCAAGGCAATAGGGTTTAAGTGTCTTGCCCAAGGTCACACAGCTAGTTTAGTGTCAAGTGTCCAAGGCTGGATTTGAACTCAGGTTCTCCTGACTTTAGGGGCTGGTGCTCTATTCACTGCTGCCCTGATTATATTTTAAAGACAAGAACAACTACTTAGTTATGGGAGTAATTTCTGAATCACCATTCTTTGTATAGTTAGACCATTGACTTGTTATAATAAGGCTAAAAATCAATAACAAAATTAGGAGAGAGTAAAAATAAGATATGGAGTACAATTGAGACAACTCCTACGTGGCATATTTTGACATATCTGCTAACAGCAAAAATGAGAACGAATAAAAGAACTGGTGTCTAGATCAATTGTCAGCATTTCCTAAGGAACTTTAACTATTGTATATCCTTTGTCACAAGGAGATGAGAACCACCAGTGAAAACTTAATCTTTAATCCTTCTTGCCAAACATGTGGTAACCAAGACTGAGGCATTGATTTAGTGTATAAACTTGTTTGCAAATTTTTTATTCATTTTGAACTTAAATTAAAAAAGGCAAAAGCTCCCTAAATATTTTCATGTATACAGCACTACATAAAAGAGGATTTAATATGAAACCATGATTCTCCATTTCACACTGCTTACTTTCTTTTTTTTTGAAAAACTATGTAATGTAATGAATATTATACATTATTTTTAAAGCTTTTTTTTTCCTGTGCTTCCTTGTGAAGTTTTCTTTTGTTCTGCTGTGCACTTTTCTTCCTCCTTCCCCACTCTGCACTGGAGAAGACCACCATTAGATATGGAGTGTGTGTGTGTGTGTGTGTGTGTGTGTGTGTGTGTGTGTATAAAACAATACTATACATACTTCTGTTTATCAGTTCTTTCTCTGGAGGTGGATAGCTCTTTCTTCATAGGTCCTTTGTAGTTGATTTGAATATTTGTAACACTCAAAATAACTTACTCATAGTTCTTCGAACAATATTGCTATCGTTGTATACAACACAACATTCTCTTGGTTCTCCTAATTTCATTCTTCATTATTTCAAGCAAGTCTTTCTACGTTTTTCTAAAATCAGCCAATTCATAATTTTTTTTATAGCACAGTAATATTCCATCACAATCATATACCACATCTTGTTTAACCATTCCCCAATTAATGGGCATCCCCTCAATTTTCAGCATTTTTTGCCACCACAGAGATTGCTACTATATAAGTTCTTTTCCCTTTTCCTGATCACCTTGGGAAACAGACCTAATAGTGGTATTGCTGAGTCAACACCCATTGCTATTAAAAACATTAGAGAGCATAGGAGTAAATGGAGTCTTCCTTAACATGATAGGTAGCATCCATCTAAAACCATCAGCAAGCATTATATGTAATAGGGATAAGCTAGATGCGTTTCCAGTAAGATGGGGAGGGTTGAATAGGGTGTGAAACAAGGATGTCCGTTATCACCATTGTTATTCAATATGGTACCAGAAATGTTAGCTTTAGCAATAAGAGCAGAAAAAGAAATTGAAGGTATTAGAATAGGCAAAAAAGAAACGAAGTTATCACTCTTTGCAGATGATATGATGATATAGTTGGAAAATCCTAGAGAATTAAGTATAAAATTACTTGAAATAATAAACAAATTTAGCAAAGTTGCAGGATATAAAATAAACCCAAATAAATCATTGGCATTTCTATATATTACTAACAAAGCCCAACAGCAAGAGATAGAAAGAAAAATTGCATTTAAAGTTACAGTAGACATAATAAAATATTTGGGAGTCTACCTGCCAAAACAAACCCAGGAACTATATGAACAGAATTATAAAACACTTTTCACACAAATAAAGCCAGATCTAAGTAGCTGGAAAAATATCAGTTGCTCCTGGGTAGGCTGAGCCAATATAATAAAAAGGACAATTCCATCTAAATTGATTTACCTATTCAGTGCCATACCAATCAAACTACCAAAAAATTATAGAGCTAGAAAAAACAAAAACAAAATTCATCTGGGAGAACAAAAGGTCCAGAATATCAAGGGAATTAATAAAAAGAAAAGCAAGGGAAGATGGCCTACCTATTCCAACTGTTAAAATGTATTATAAAGAAGCAATAATCAAAACTACTTTGTATTGGCTAAGAAATAATTGTTGTTGTTTGTCTTTGTCCTTTGTTCTCAAAGAGGACCATGATATCACGGAAATGAAGATATGATTTGCAGTTGACTTGGATTTGAGGGAGGGAGGGCTGTGAAGGTCACCAACCTCACTTTCACTTCCAGAGCCAATTGGGGCCAGTGGCCAGATATTCATCAGGACAACTAGAGATGGCCCAGGATGCATTGGAAGACCCTGGCCCTTATAGGCTAAGGTCTTTTCTGGTTCTCACTCTGAGTGAGGTACTCATTCAATGAATAGACCTCTTTCAGAAGTTAATCCATAGTGGTGGATCAGTGGAATAGATTATTTACACTAGCCACTATAGTCAGTGATTATAGTAATCTATTTGATAAACCCAAAGACTCTCCTGCTTCTGGGATTTACTACTTAACAAAAACTTATGGGAAAACTGGAAAATGGTATGGCAGAAATTACGTATAGACCACCATTTTACACCCCATACCAAAGTAAGATCAAAATGGGTACGTGGTTGAGATATTAAAGTCTTGATACTATAAGGAAACTAGAAGAGCAAGGAATAGTTTACCTCTCAAATCAATAGAAAAGGGAAGAATTTATGACCAATCAAGAAATAGAGAACGTTATGAAATGCAAAATGGATGATTTTGATTACATTAAATTGAAAAGGTTTTGCACAAAGCCAATGCAGCAAGATCAGAAGGGAAGCAGAAAGCTAGGAAATAATTTTTACAGCCAATGTCCCTGATAAAGGCCTCATTTCTAAAATATGTAGAGAACTGAGTAGAATTTATGAGACTACAAGTCATTCCCCAATTGATAAATGGTCAGAGAATATGAACAGGCTGTTTTCAGATGAAGAAATTATATTTATCTACAGTCTTATGAAAAAATGCTCTAAATAACTGTTGATTAGAGAAATGCAAATCAAAACAACTCTGAGGTACCACATCACACCTATCAGATTGACTAACATGACAAAACAGGAAAATGATAAAAGTTGGAGAAAATGAAGGAAACTTGGAACACTAATGCATTGTTGGTTAGGTTGTGAACTGATTCAGCCATTCTGGAGAGCATTTTGGATCTATGCCCAATACCACTTCTAGGTCTGTATTCCAAAGAGATCATAAAAATGGAAAAAGGCCCCACATGTATAAAAATATTTATGGTAGCTCTTTTTGTGGTGACCAAGAATTGAAAATTGAGGGAATGTCCATCAATTGGGGAGTGGCTGAACAAGTTGTGGTATATGAATATAATGGATGACTACTATTGTACTATGTAAGAAATCATGAGCAGGTGAACTTCAGAAAAACCTGGAAAGACTTACATGAACTGATGCCGAGTGAAATGAACAGAACAGGAGGACATTGTACACAGTAACAGCAATATTGTGTGATGACTGACTTTGATAGACTTAGCTTTTCTCAGCAATGCAAGGATCTAATACAACTCCAAAAGACTTAACGTTGGAAATGCTATCCACATCCAGAGAAAGAACTTTGGAGTCTGAATGTAGATGGAAGCATACCATTTGCGGTCCTTTTCTTTTATTGTTTTGTTTCTTCTTTCTCACGAATCCTCCCATTAGTTCTAATTCTTCTTGACATCATGACTAATGTGAAAATATGTTTAATATGATTGTATAAGTAGAGCCTGTATCGATTGCACGCCTTCTTGGGGAAGGGGTGCAAGAGGGAGGGAGAGAAAATTTGAAACTCAACATCTTACGGAAGTGAATGTTGAAACTAAACATAAATAAATTAATTATAAAAAATATTGCTGGGTCACAGTTTTATAACACTTAGGGCATAATTCCACATTGTTCTCCAAAACGACTAGATCAGTTCACAGTTGGGTGAAGAAATCCTGAATGGTAGGCAGTGACATGCAGTTGGATGGACAGCCCATAGACTTGGTCCATCAGTACATAAACTGGTCTCAGAACTGAGTTGGAAGAGGAGAACCAGTCAGATTGCCTTTGGGGAATTTCATAATGCTTCTAATAACCAGTTTATTAGAATTAAAAAAAAATTTTTATTGTGAGTTCCTTATTTAAAAAAAAAAGTTTGTCAGTTAACAAGAATTGTATTAAGTGCCAAGCAATGTGCTAGGCCTTAAAGATAAAAATAAAGCAGTTCTTGCCCTCAAGGATTTTATTTTCTTTTGGGAAAGATTATGGGTGCCCACACACATGCACTTGATTTTTTTTTCAGGGCTGGTGTGGTGGTGTAGTAGGCACTAGCAACTGGGAAGTTACTAGAAACCTAATATAAAAGGTGGAACTTGAACTGAGCATTAAAGGAAACTAGGAATTTTGAGAGACAGAGGTCAGTAGGAGGTACATTCCAGGCATAAGGGATAACCAGAACAAAGGTAAAAAGTCAGGAGATGGAGTACAGTATATGGGGAATGATAAGAAAGCTTACTTGCTGCTTGGACCTTAGTGTTTGTTAAATGGATTAGTGTGCAGTACAGCTGGAAAGATAGATTAGGGTTATATTGTGAAGGGCTTTAAATAACAAATTGAGGTGTTTATATTTGTTCCTGGAATAAATAGTGTAGCCACTGGAGCTGACAGAGTAGGGAAATGACTGAACAGATTTATACTTTAGGAAAATCAATTTGATAATAAATTTATTTTATTAAATTTTTTTTTGAGTTACATTTTTTCTCCCCGTCTTTCCCCCGCCCACCACCCCAAAACAGCCATCCCAGTGTTTCCCCCCTCCCCCAGTCTATTCTCTCCTATGTCACTTTT
>JAQQSU010016021.1:0-11036 GCA_028627135.1 Pseudochirops cupreus
GTAAGATAATAGATCAAGATTTATGGAATTCAAGTAAAGCAGTCCTTTTGGAAATTTATATCTCAGAATAATTATGTAAAAATATTTGAAAAACAAAGGCAAATAAATCTATTATGTATTTTTTAAAAACTAGAAACTCAAAAAATAATAATTACAAAATAAGCATGAAAATTGATATTTAAAAAATCAAATATAGTTTTAAAATTGTTAAACTAAAAAGGGTTATTTTTAAATACCTATAGGTCTATGGGTCTTTCACACCATTTTAAAATCAACTAATTGTATCAAATTGTAAACAAAACAAAAAATTAGAATGGAGACGAAATGGTGAACGGGGAAATAAAGAAAATTACTAGAAGCTACCATACTTAATTATATGTCACCAACATTGAAACTTTAAGCTAAACTCCTTGCATATGATAAATGTAGACCTAAGTCATAGAGGAAAAAAGCAGAAGAATTCTATACTTCAAGACCAACACCATTGATGCAAAAGTATTAAATAAAATGTTAACAAGGTTTCTGCAATATATATTTAAAAGTTATTAATTGTGACCAAGTTTTAGTCATTTAATAAAATCTTATTTGTTTAATTTTAAGAAAATATAAACATTAACATCTCAATAAAATGGTAAAAATTTCAGGATTATATTTATAGATGCATATAAATATCAACAAAACATAAAACAAAATAATTTTCAAACAAGCATTTATATAAAGCTAAGATCTAAAATTACAAAGAGGTGACACATTTCCAGATCATACTACAATAAGCATGCCCATTGTCTCCAGCGTTATTTGAAATAGTGCAAGTAATGCTAACGCTATAAGCGAGCTTTAACAGTAAGATAAGAAAAAGAAATTGAGATTAGACTAGAACAGTGGGAAGCGACTTTATCTCCATCTGCAGATACTATAAGTGAATTAGAGAAACTTAGAGAACTTTCTAAAATGAAGATAACCAGTAGATTCAAGAAAGTAGCAGGATATTAAATAAATATGCAAAAAAAATCTTATTTTCTGTGTACTCACCGAGACGCGAGCGGCAGAAATAGGAAGATGAATACCATTTAACATTAAAAAAATGTTTTAGATATTTGACAACCTATCAGAACACATCTACACAATTCTCATTGATACAAGAAAATAGATTTAAAGAATTAAAAATATTTAAATAATGAAGGTATATTTAATGTGCAGGAAATTAGGTGGCGCAGCAGATAGAGTTCTAGACTTAGAGTCAGGAAAACTCATCGTCACAAGATAAAATCTGACCTCAGACACATATTAGCTGTGTGACTCTGGGCAAGTCAGTTAACCCTGTTTGTCGCAGTTCTTCATCTGTAAAATGAGGTGTAGAAAGAAATGACAAACCACTGCAGTATCTTTGCCAAGAAAACCCTAATTGCGGTCATGAAGAATTGGACATGACTGAAAAAGACTGAACAACAACAAATGGGCCATAGCACTGTAATAAATTATGGTAAACAAATTGCTCTACAGATCAACATTATGGGGATTGAAACACCAAAAGAATACTTCATAGAATTAGATGCAATAATAACAAAATTCACTTGGGGAAATAAAAATTCAATATAAAGAATTAAAGTATTAAGGAGAGAAGTTTGTAAAGTTACAACTCAGGCTATTTGTTTAAATCAGTAGCTGTTAAACCTACTTCTATAAACATAAAAAGGTAGATTAGCAACATAAAACCAAAATACCCGAGTAAAACCTAGAAATAATGACTCAAACAGTCTAGTTTTTGATAAAATCAAGAATACAAAATCCTGGGGAAAGGATGCAATTAAAAAAGAACTCCAGAAAACCAGAAAGCAGGAGGTATGTGTACAAAAATATGAAAACAAACCAAAATATAGGTAAATGCATAAATAGATAAATAAATATATACATACATATATTCATATATATATATATATACAACCATCCGTTTTATTAGTATTTATGCAGTATGCCACAATAAATTCTGAATTGATAAATTATATATTTAATTACACTATGAAAATTAGAAAAGTATAAAGTGTTATTTCACAATTATATAAAGAGGGGAAAGGTATTATGATGTACAATATAATGGCTCTGCTCCCCATTCAAAGCATGCATAGGTAATATGTCATAGATTCTGGTCATCTAACTACATGGTGAGAGATGGAATTTTGATTGGCTGGAAAAGTATAATTGGACTACATTTTGCCCAAGGTTGGAAAGGACCAAGGTTTCTTCCTCATCCAAAGATTTCTGACTTTGGATGGTTAGTGCCCTTTGACATCAATAAAGATAAAGACAAGAACTCCCTGACTTTACCCAAACAAAGTATCTACTTTCCACTTTGGCCTATATAAATTGGCTTTTTTCTGTCATTCTGACTTTTAAAAATTATTTTTTGTCATTATCTTCCCCCCATAAATCCATTGTGACTGCCTTTGAAAGAGAATTGACATGATGATGCTTTAAAAAAAAAAAAACCTTTCTCTTACTGTTTATTGTAAATAACTTCCTAAAAGACCAACTGATGACATATATTTCCACATCATTTCTCTTTGCTCTGCAGGCCTAAACTAGTTTGTCATTTTTATTGTGGCTGACATTTGCATTAGAAAACTAAAACATATGAGTTCAAAAAAGAACACACACACACACACACACACACACAAACACACAGCCCTCATAAACTGTGCAATGAGATAAGTTTAAATAGTCCCTTAAAGGTTAAACATTCCTTCCACCATCTTCCCTTCATTATTTTCATTGTTTTTTGCTTTTTTTTGGGGACTGGGATGGGAGGTTGTTGCTGTTGTGTTTTATGGAATGCTTTTTACTGACTTTTTTTATAATAAGCAATTTAAAGATGATCTGTTCTGCAATTCTGAGTTGCACACATATTACTCTTGCTGAAGGGTGACTTCTATGCAGAGATCCAGAAAACTGTAGTATAATATGGTTAAATCAGAGTGAAATACAACCCAAACCCAAAGGCCTTCATGTGTTGTTATATGCAAATCCTCATCCTTCTTTCCATATTTTCACAATACAAGGAAATGGTAAATTCCAAGCAGCATTGTCTCTAACTGTTCTTTATTATTTCCCTACAAGGAGGTAGAGAGTTTGAATTGCACCGAGAATGGAGCAATAGGGAGGGTTTTGTTTGATTTGGTTCTGCTATTTTCAGGGAACCTGACCCCGGAGAGTGCTCACAGTCAGTGACTAGGGAAAAAGTGAAGAAAAATGTTTCCTTATCTAATTTCTTAATCTAATTATCTAAGTGGTGACACTTTCTTAGGTAATTTGTCGGGTGTGATAAATAATACTGAATTCATTTTTCATTTTGAAGAACAGAAATCACATTTTAGTTTCAAAGATAAAAACTAAAATTCATTCACAGGTAAGCAACTGACAGGGAAATAGTGTTAATTAGATATTAATTAATTAGATAATGCTGTTCATAATCTTATTCACTCTTTGTTTCCTGCTAGAACATTTGCTTTTTGCATAGAAATAGTTGTCTATAAATAAAACTATTTGTTGAATTCTGATATGGAAAAACATGAACTGAGAAGTAATAAAGCCCCCTTCTAATTGAGTAATATTCCAATATGATTAGTAGTTTCCATTCAACAAAAATATCAAAGTATGTACATATTAATATATATCTTATAATAATCAAACATTTTGTCTAGTATTCTAAGGTTTGCAAAGCACTTCAAACGTACTCTTATCTGGTCTTTCCAAAGGCTCTGAGAGACAGGCACAAGTACAATTCCCATTTTACAAATCAGGCTGAGAGAGGCTGACTTGGAGACTGGATTGGGTTCGAAGCCAAACCTTTACATACAGTATTCTTTTGATGGAATATGTGAGTAGATTATGTTTCATAAATGGGTATAAGCTTTTAAGATTATAGTTATTTGTTTGTTTTTGATGTGTTGCTGGTGTTTGCTGAACCACTTTTTTCCCCACTTCTTCATTTAATCTTTGTTTAAAAATAATGACTGCTGTTTAGGGAAGAAGAATAGGAAATATTTTCAAAAACGAAATATGTATTTTTTATATCCTAAAACACAGTGATGGAATAAGGTTAAAATAAAATTCTACAAAAGTATAGCTCCTTTTTAACATAAAAAGTAAGTAATACATTGTTCTAAATGCCAACTCCCACTATGAACTGTCACAGTATTTTTTTTTGTCATGCTGGCCACATATAAAGCTGATTCAAAATGCCTTTCTTTATCCCAAGTCAGAATCACTCTTTCTCTGCCAGTAGCTTACTTATGAATTAATATGTTGTTTTTTATCTTTGAAACTTAAATGTTTTTTTAAATGAAAAATGAATTCAGTATTATTTGTGACACTTGACAAATTACTTAAGAAAGTGTCCCTTAGTGATGGCCTCTGATAAAGGGGATTCGGGTTATACTTTTTGAATGTGAATCATAAGTGAATTTTGCACTATGTGTCCTTGTTAATGGTTTCTCAGTCTAAAAAATGGCCCAAAGTGCACCAGTCCATTAATGAGCTGTTAGTCAATCATCTTATTTTAGTAACTACTACTGCTTATCAACTAAATTGCTCATTTTCCTGTGGAATATGCTATGTAATTGATACTGACAAATGCATCAATGTGCTGAATGTATTTTTTTAAAACTTACTTACACTGCCTGTAAAAACCAAATATAATACAACTCCTTTCATCCCTCTCTCCCCTAAAAAAATGAACAAGTGATGAAAATGGCAATCACAGAATAAACTAGGTAAAGTATTTATTCTAAAGTAGAACAAGAATCTGTGTCATCTTTAAGATTTGAGGGAGAAAAACTGTGTTGCTTTTGAAAAGTCAATTCCAAGTGAAGACTTCCATCAAAATAATAACAGCAGGCACTTTACAAATATTATCTCAGTTGATCTTCACAATAACCCTTTGAGGTAATAACCCTCATTTAAAAAATGAGGAAATTGAGGTTAAGGGAGTTTTTGTGACTTCTCTGGGTCATATAGCTGCTATGTGCTTGAAGTAGAATTTGAACTCAGATCCCAGGATAAATTCATTACTTCTAATCTCCTCATCATGCTTCTTACTCAAGTCTGGACACCGCTTCCCTCAGGCTCCTCTCCCCTCTGAGTGGAGGGCTGGAAGGTGGGGTACCAATCTCCTCCCAAAGCCTTCCTTTATAGAGAGCAGAAGCTGGACTTTCAGTTTATTCCAGAGCATCTGCTGCTCTGTCTGGTTTTATCTCCACAGAACAAGATGCTCTCGTGCTGGGCATCCTTGGTTCCTTTCTGCCCCCTCTGATGTATTGTCTTTCCCCTTCAGATTTATAAGCTCCTTGAAGGCAGAGACTTCTTTTTTCTTACTCGTATTCTCAGAGTTTAGCAGAGTACTTGGTACACAGAAGGTCTTAATAAATGCCTATTGAATTAAATTGAAGAGCTTCCTTTTTTCCAGACCTGGCATTCAGCATGCTATTCACATATCTAAATATATGTATTTATGTGTGTGTGTATATGTATGTATGTGTTATATATACATACATATATACACATAGTGCATATATATTTCTATGTGTGCATGTGTGTTTATACACAGGTGACAATCAAAATGCAATCTCAGATTCTTCTCTCTAGACCTTATGAGTGTATATTCTAGAGGACAAGCAATAATAAATTAATTAATTTTAGTGTGTGGCAGCCTATATGCTATAAAAACAAAATTAAATAGAAAGTAAAATATTATGGATATAAGGCATACTCACACCAGGTGACCATAATAAGAGGAACTGCTGAGAAATAAAGGCAGGGCATAATGGGTTTGGAAAAGGTTAATGGACACAGCAGTATTCAGAAAGTTTCTGAAAGAAAGGAAGGAGGTCTTTGGCGAACTTGCAGAAGTGGGAAAATCAGCTATGGATTTGTGAATGGGAGGACCAAGCCATGGGGAAGGAGGCAAGGAGATTAGGTATGGTCAGAGCAAAGGAAATGGGCAAAAGAGGAGAGCATTTTTAGCTGCGGCTTTAATACCTTAGCAATTGCTCTTTGCTTCCTAAAAGGTTTTTTTTTGTCCTCCCATTAAAATCTGGTATGTCATATTAGTTTTGAGAATGACTGTTTCATCTCCTGTACTACCATTGAGAGGCTCAGATGAAAGGAACCAAGGGTTCACACAGTGTACCTACTGCCTTCCCAAATTGGCCTCTTACCCTTGAAAGTTATATCTTTGCTATTAATAAGGCAATCCAGGCTGCAATGAAAAAAGCTTTTCTGTTACCTTGCCTTCACATTTAAGGGCAGAGTATATATTCTACATTGCCTTTTCTATCTTTGGCTGAAAAATGTTGTTGTTCTCTGCCCTCTAGATAAAGGGAGTCATTGGCTAAGAAGTAAAATGTAAATGGAAGGAATCTTTTGACTGAAATAATACTTAACAAAAACCATGGTTGCAATGTACTAGCAAGAAAATCTGTGTCAATATATATACATTATACACACATGTGCACGCACACATATTTATGACACATGTACTTTCATACACTATACTTACATGCACCCATGTCTGAATTGCCAAGGAATCTGAGAGGAAAAATAAAGCATCATATATGGATATAGTGATTGGATAAGATTTGTCAAATATTTTGAATATGAAAAGTACTGAGTGCTTTTCTTATGCAATGTGAATGATTACTGCACCTGACGGCCAAATTAACTTTTCTGAAACATACTGTTTTCTGCTCCAATAAAATCTGCAACCAGAGCACATCAATGCAAAAGAAATCAGAGTACAATGATTCTGAATATCCTTCAGCAAGTATTTATTGAATACTTACAAAACCCAAACCTGGGACCTAGGTGTTTGTGAAACATGTTAAATTTTAATATAGGGTGTCCCAAAAGTCTTGGTGCATTTTTAACCTATAAAGTTTAAATATCATATATAGGGTGTCACAAAAATCTTAATTCAGGTCTATGTACTTTAAAATATAGATCTATCTATTTATCTACATATATGCTAGCATGCATGTGTATGTTTGTTATGTATATATATATATACATACATATATATATATGCAAGTGTGTATGTAGTATGGTGCTTCTACACTTACGCATGCATAGCCCCTGTTTTCAGGGAATATATAGTATTTTTGCATGTGACAGAAGAACCTCAGATAATATCGTATTTCCACTGGCTTGGTCCTAGAGTTCAGGGTTTTATATCGTACAATTCTAAATTCCCCACATAGTTTTGCTTATGATAGACATTCCACAAAATATTGGTCCATGAAAGAATCAGTGTCTGGCCCAAATTATTTTGGTTTTATTTTTCAGGCAGTTTTGAAGGCATTGTCTTCATAATGGACATGGCTCCTTCAGGCACCATCTTCCTATCTGGTTTCTCTTTCTCCCCACTTTGCCTTCTCCACGCATCCTTCACAGAGTTACCAAAGTAATTTTCCTAATGCACATCTCCCTCACACAGAGGCCTTCAATTGCTGATAGCAAAAAGGAGAAATTTCTTAGGTTCCACTGGGTGATTCCAACCCCTCTTACCAACCTTATTTCACACTACCCTGTACCCACTCCCTCATTTGATCTTGCCTCAATGTTTGCTAGCCATGTGTATTCCTGGGCAAGTCACATGATCATAATAATGATGATAATCAATTAGCATTCATGTAGCACTTTAATATTTGCAAAGTGTTTTATATACATTATTTGCTTTGATGTTCACAACAACCTAGGATATAGGTGTTTCTATTACCCCCATTTTGTTGATAAGGAAACTTGGGCTAAGGGAGTTTGGGTGAGTTTCCCAGGATCATACAGCCAGTAAGTGTCCAAGGGTAAGACAATTTGAACTCATCTTCTTAATTTCAAATCTAGTACTATATTGGCAATTCCATCCATCTCTTAGCCTCAATTTCCACATCTGTAATATATGGATAATAATATCATAGGGTCAATGAAATGTTACAGTTAAAACACTTTACAAAGCTTAGAGTGCTATAAAAAATGTAAGCTATTATTCCATATCAGTGGAAAGCAAGAATAAGCCCCTTAAGCACAAGGACAATACTTTTTTTTTTATTTTTGTTTCTTCCATTAAAAATGACACAGTGAAATGCCCACATTACCTGGAACAAAGAAAACACTCAACACATAGCCTTATGAGCAATTCCAAACAATAAATTGGCAGCCTAGCTCCCTCAGTATTTGATTTAACATATAAAAGCAACTACTATAGTCAAAAGCACTTTATCAGACACTGAAGACACAAAGTGAAAAAGCAAGCAGGCTCTGATCTCAAGGGGTTTCTACTCATCTTCAAATGTAACTCAATTAAAATTGAATCAACAAATAGTTATTGATGGTTATTGATATGCAAGGCTGTGAAAGAGATAGTGGAAGGAAAAGAAGTTGAAGGTATAGTTATACTGTAATTCAGAGAAGAAGATGTGTCTAATAAGAAATCAAATAATACAAACTTTAACTTACAGGAAGAAGCCAAAATAGAATGAATAGTCTAATGCAGCGCATCACCTGATACATTGTGAAATTATTTTCAACGTTTTCATGGATCTATGATCTCATTGTGAATTTCTCCATATTTTCCTCATTCTGTGCAATTCTTGCCCGTGTTTTTCTGTAAGTGTTCTTGAGAAGTTCTACCTAATACACTAGAATCTTTTTTTTTTATAGAAAACATTCCATCTCCCATCTTCATATGTTTGCACAGGTTGCAACACATGCCTGCAATGCACTCACTCCCTTCTCCCCTACATCTCCTAGAGTACTTAAGTACCTTTGAAGTCCAGTTCAAATGCCACCTCTCACACGAGGCATTTCTTAACCATCGCTCGTCCAGGAGCTAGTATCCCAGGAATTCATATGTATTTGCTTTGGACAGATTCCGTATTTTCTATCCTCAAAATAAGTTTTTAGTGATATCTTTTGTTTCACCCATCATCAAACCTATCCCAGGTATCCCTTCTTCTTTAGCCCCACCCTGAGCCATCTTATATAATAGTATTTTAGGGGTTCGGTATGTAGAAAAAGTCTGAAAACATATACAGTGTGTAATGCCTGTGGGCTACTCACCTTCATGGGGGTGGGAAGTGTCCTCTCATATCTCTCCATTCCAGTCTCCACTCTTTTTATATTTTTGGTGTGTAGTTGTTCTTTTCATTTCTGCTGCTATAATTACTATGAATCGTTTTCTCAGATCTGCTTACTTCACTCTGCATCAGTTCATATAGATGTTTCTATGCTTCTCTTTATGCATCAAACACATTATTTCTTACAGCACAGTAATATTCCATTATATTCATGTACCATAATTTACTTAACCATTCCCTAATTGATAGACAGCTACTTTGTTTCTAATTCTTAGCTATCACAAAAGGTGCTACTATATAAACATTTTGGAGTATATGGGGATTTTTTTTTCTTATCAATAGCTTCTTTATGGTATAAACCCACCAATGAAGTGTCTGGTTCAAAAAGTATGAACATTTTAGTCATTTCTTTGCATAATTACAAATTACTTTCCAAAATGGTTGTACCATTTCACAGTTCCTAAAACAACATATTAGTATGCATATCATTCCACAATGTCTCCAACATTGACTATTGCCATTTTTTGTCATTTTTTGCCTATTTTCAGGGTATGAGATGAGATATCAGGGTTGTTTTGATTAGCATTTCATTTATTATTAGTGATTTGGAGAATTTTTCATATTGCAAAAATTTTGCAATTCTTTTGAGAAATGTTCATATCCTTTGATCATTTATCTGTTGAGGAATAGCTGTTAGCTGCGTGTGTGTGTGGGGGGGGGGGTGTGGGTGGGTGTGGGGGTGTGTGTGTATGTGTGGGTGTGTGGGTGTGTGAGTGTACATGTATACATTATTTCTATCTCTTGAATACCAAACCCTTATCAGAGAAAATTTAATACAAAGATTTTCCCCCTTTTGACTACATTCTTTCATACTCTAAGTACCTTAATGATTTTAAACTAAAGTTATCTATTTTATCTTTTGTATTTGCCTCTATCTTTTGTTTACTTAAGAATACACTTCTTACCTATATCTGTGAGAGGTATATGATCTGTTTCTCTTCTTATTTATTGTATGATCTTTAATATTAAGGTCCCACATCTATTTAGAGTGCATAATGGAATATAATGTAAGGTTTGTTCTAAGGCAAATTTCTTCCAGATGACACTCTATTTTCCCAATGGCTTTTATCAAATGAGTTTTTCTCCCCAGATAATTTAAGTTTTCTACTTTATCAGACACTGGGTCATTGAGTTCTATTGCTTCTGATTCTCCTTTGTCTAGTCCATTGCTTTGATCTAGTTTTCTATTTTTAGCCAATATCAGATGGTTTTGATGATTGCTGCTTTTTGATATAGTTTAAGATCTGGAAATGTTATTCTTCCTTCGTTCTTACTTCTCTTCAATATTTCCTTTGATATTGTATATATTTTGGACTTCTAAATGAATTTTGCTACTATTTTATCAAGTTTTATAAAATATCCATTTGGTAATTTGATTGCTATATCATTAAAAGTGTATTTTGATATTATTGTCATTTTTGTCATGTTGGCATGGCTTAACCACGAGCACTAAATATTCCTCCAGGCATTTAAGTCATTATTTCTTTAAGGAACACTGAGCCATTGATTCAACACCAGTCTTTGGTGTGCTTTGGTAGGTTGATTCCTAGATGTTTTATGCATTTTTTAGTTAAAAGGTTGTTTATTTTTGAGGATTTTTGGTAATCTGCAACTTTGCTGAAGCTACTAATTGTCTCATTTTTTTCAAATTCTCTATAATTTTCCAAGTAAATTGTATCAGCAAATAGTGATAATTTTATCTCACCTTTACCTACGTTTATATTTTTAATTTCTTTCTCTTGTCTTCTTGCTATTGCTAGCATTTCTGGAACCATATCAAATATTTATGAAGAGAATGGACATCCTTAATTCATTCCCATATTTATTTGAAAAAGTTCTAACATAACTTTCATT
>JAQQSU010016022.1:0-11036 GCA_028627135.1 Pseudochirops cupreus
GCTGACTTTAGTGGGAAGTATCTTTGTGTACGTTTTGGAGTTCCAGGATTGGTTTAGAGTCCTATTTTATGGGTATTTTGGGGTGGCTATGTGAGAGCTGCGATGTGTTGCTGCTTCTACGCCGCCATCTTGGCTCCGCCCCTCAAAATTTATTTCTAAAGCTTAAAGTATGCATGGATATAGGTAGAGATTCAAAAGGAAAATAAGTAAAAGCTAAAATTTTCATTATAACGACTTTAATGCTCTGTGCAAACTCTATGTATAAATGAAAAACATTTAACAAGTTACAACTTTCTATTGCCAGGGAATATTTCATACATTTTAAAGTGATAGTTTTATTTTCTTAGCCTAAAAATAATATATTCCAAGGATGACCAATTTGACCACATAAGGGGACTAGGATCCCACACTGTGATGGATTTTGTCAAAATTATAATGAAACTTTTAAAAAATCTGGGAGGTATTTTGGTTAGGGGGAACTCCTATGTCCTTACATCACTTTAGGTCTTTTAAGTATAATGCTACTTAGAAAAAAAACCCTCCACTGATGCCTTTTTAAATATTGAATTCAGTTCTGCAAATATCCCTCCCGTGTCCACCAACTTGCCCACTTCCCTCATAATTAAGATTAAAACAAAAATAAGCCCAAGAACACCATAAGTCAATGTTGACCAGGTTCAACATTATTATAGTGTTTGTGAATATTATTCTTCTGGTGATGCTTACTTTTTCTATATCAGTTCATATGTATCTTCCCATGATTCTCTGAATTTTTCATATTCTTTTTAATTACTAAAAATATTTCAGTATATTCATGTATCATAATTTGTTTAGCTATTCCTCAGTCAATAGCTATTTCCTATGTCCAATCATTAACACACAAAAAGGCTAATTTTTAAAAAGGATTCCTTGCAACGAAGGTACAATGAAAGAAGTTATATTGAAGGCTTTTTTCAGAGCCGTTTCTATATATACTTCCATAATACCCTCTCTCCAATGATCCCTTTCTTGTAACAAAGAAAAAGTAAAAGCAACTGATAAGGTGAGCTTGTGTGACAGCAAAGCTGACACTTCATAGACAATGCATTTCTTTTTAAAATTTTCTTCACTGACAAACCTCAACAAACGTGAACATTTCCATATACAAAGAACAGAAAGGATTGTATATGAATCTTTTATATAGTTTTAACATATGTATAAACATAACAAGACTGTCATGCTTGTATGTGTCCCATTTTAAACTTCCTTCTGCTCTTGTCTATGTATTTTTAATGTATCATTCATGTTTTTCTCTTCTTTTAAAAATAATTATCTTTACTCTTCCATATCCCCTCTCCAAAAAAAATGCTTTCCTTAGTAACAATTAAGTAAAATAAAGTGAAACAAATCAACATTTTTTTTGTCCTAAAATATGTCTCATTTTGTAACTCTCACTCGTCATCCATTGCCTCTCTGCCAAGAGATGGGAGACATGCTTTGTCATAGGTCTTTTGGAATCCCAACTGGTTAGTGCACTGATTAAAGATCTTAAGTTTTTCAAAGTTGTTTAATTATTATAATATTATATTACATATTTATTTATACAAGTGTTCACAGGTTCCTCTGAATCTATCCCTTTCAGTATTTCTGATGACAAAATAACATCCTATCACATTCACACACTGTATTGTTCAGTCATTCCCCAACAGACAGGCACCCACTTCATTTCCTGTTCTCTGATACAACAAGAAATGCCGCCATAAGTATTTTGTACGTGTGGGTCTTTTCTGTCTTTGAGATTTCTGGAACAGATGTCTGGTGGGAGTATCTCTGGATCAAAAAGCATGAGCGTTTGGAGATAAACGGTTCCATCTCTTCTCAAGATTGGTTATTTTAAGTACTCAGTGCTTGGCTTTGTCTTAATATTCTTTTCATTTACTTTACCTACAGTTCATGTATATTTTGGTTCTTCTATTTACCTTCCTCTGCATCAGTTCAAACAAATCTTCCCATGGTTCTCTGATGTTGAAAATTTGTTATTTCTCAATCACGATAATATTCCTATTACATAACACATATACACTATATATGTATATGTATATATGTATATATAAAACAATTATATAATGTTCAGTCATTCCCTAGTACCCAATATGTTTCCTGATTTTTACTACCTAAAGTCTGTTATAATTTTTTCAGAAAACACCTACAAAACATTTTATTTTTAAAAATTAGGTGAAATAAAAAAGGGACAATGGATACAATGGTATTTCTAGAATAATCCCAGTTTTTTTATTGACCAAATATTTATCAACTTTGGGTGGATGTTTTCCAGGTGCTTTTTAGGACAGAAAAGAATCACATGAAATATGTCTTCAAGATATCAACATATCCAAGCCACAAATGGTAATTAGCATTAGAACACTGGGGTTCCATTACCTATGAATTGAAGTCAATTCTCTACTTTCAAAACCCTGGGACTCAGACTTCAAGTCTAGTCACATGGAAAAAAAAACTTTTTATACCACCCAGAGATCGACAAGCTAGTGAGGAACTTGATACAGATAAAGAATACAGAACACGGGAACATTCAATTCAGTTCATCAAATACAACCTAATACTGCCGAGGTGCGATATTAGAGACTGAAGATATGAAAATGAGGGGTGTGTGTGTGTGTGTGTGTGTGTGTAGAACTCTGTCCTTAAAGAATTTATAATCTAGCAGAAGAAAAGACATATATGCATGTAACTGTAATTCAAACAAGAATGTGATAAATGCAGAGGAAAACTCAAACAGGCATGAAGAAGTTGAAGAGGGGGAAGGGTTGCTTCCAGAGAGAAACAAGTTAATTGGTTTGTTAAGGAGATGGCATTAGGGCTAGGCCTTGAAAGAAGGGGCACAGTGAGCACAAATGCAAAGGTAGAAGACTGTGGGTCAAGATCAAAGGTAAAAATGGAGAATAGTTAAGGCTGGCAGCAAAAACCATATAACTGTAGCCAATGAAAAAAAAATTTGTTTAGTCCCCTGATTTCACTAGTGTGAGGAATTGCTAGTAATGGAAATTCTCTTCACTGATTCAGATCAGCAACCTGTTTGTAACTTAATAGTCTCACAGACTTGCTTTGGGCACTGAGAGATTAAGCAACTGGCCACTGGTTTCAGAGCGAGGGTTTCCTAACTTCAATTCCAGTCCTCTATCTACTATGCCATTAAAATTCTCTCAGACAAGTTCTTAAAAATGGGAACAATTTCTACAATAGCTTGTGTTCAAAGTTCTATGTAATATTTTATCTGACAAATTACATTTAAGTAAGTGTGAAATTAGAAGAGTAAAAATGAGAATATAAGGTTGAGAGACAATCTATAGCAGATCTACATCAAATGGGTTTTGTGGAAAACTGGGAATTGGATAAAACTGACACTATGAGCATTTCCCTAGAAAGTTCAGGCCATGCACCACAATATGGAGACCAAAAAGAGCCTAGAAACCATCTTAGCCACAAAGTATTCTGTCCCCTATGGGCAGCTAGGTGGTGCAGGGGACAGACCACAGGAGTCATCAAGTCTCATCCTCTTCAGCTCAAATCTGGGCTCAGCCACTTCCTAGTTGTGTGTTAAGTCACTTAACCCTGTCTGTCTACGTTTCATCATCTGTAAAATGAGCTGGAGAAGGAAATGGCAAGCTACTCCAGTAGCTTTGCTAAGAAAAACCCAAATGGGGTCACAAAGAGTTGGACATGATTGAAATGAGTAATTTATTCCTTGCCAAATGGGAAAAACAGAAGTGGATGACAATCCTTTGTTTAGAATGTAAACCTGTCTATCAAATCTGATGAAGGAAGGAGGTAGGTGATTAACAGCAGCATCACCTTATAAATAGCAAGAAGTAGTAAGGAGAAAATGTTTATAGAAAACTTGTCAAGAAACCAAATTAAACTGGATCATCTCTGAGGGCATTTAAGATTGAAACTGGGAGGACAACTGAAATGAGAAAGATTTGCAGAGACTTGAATCCTGTCATGGCTTTCTGATCACAGTGTGGGTACTCCCTCCAACAGCAGAGATCACAGCCTATTCAAACCTTCTCATTCTATGCGACATCAGCACCCAACATCCCGAGGCCCTGCGTGCAGAGGAAGAGAACTTGCAGGCTCGCTGCTGTTCGTCTTTTGATCTCTGTCCTACAAGACCTTTTCCAGTAATACATCTCCTTAATGATTATTGTTTCTTTGTTCTTTGTTCTCCAAGAGGACCAGTGACATCATGGGGTAAAGTCTTGATTTGTGTATGAATTCGATTTAAGTGAGGCAGAGCTGCACAACGTCCTCAGCTTTACTCTCTCTTCCAGTCATCAAAGCCCAGTGGCAAGACAAAAGTCAAAATGACTGGTGATGGCCTGGGATGCAGAGGATGACCTTGGCGTTTTCAATGTCTGATCAAGTTTTAAGTGCTCCACAGTGCCTGCTTCAGTTGCCTTCATAGCCACTGGAACAAACTGTAAGTCTTCACATGTTTGGGGTAGACATTCCTAACTCACGGACAAGGCCTGTTGGTTATCCACAACCTGGGTTAGCTTCTCTGTCAACATGGTTTTGTTGATGTGTAATGCCTGTGCGTGCTACAGCTTCTTACAGCCATAGGTGAGAACTGAGTGCCAGGTGGACACCAAGAGTGGACGAGCAGCCCTGCAAAGGGCTCAGCAAGGCCTCACACCAGAGGTGCCAGCCCTCCCTGAGCACCTCATGCACCCCTTTACACCTCTTTAATGTTCTTTGTGCAACTGCTCCTATGCAATCTCAGGTGGTGATATGGGATAGCCTATTCACGACCATTATGCACTTCTCTACTGCCAAATCACTGAAATCAGTATGACCGTGAGAAATATAAATTCGGAATAACTTATGAATTACCGCAAACAGTAGGTGCTCACATTTTTGGACTACTTTAGTATTTGTGGCTCACACATGGAACTATATGTGTTTCTTCTGTTTGTATGCACCCATGAGATTCCATGTATAGGGACCCAATGGAATACTGATTATTTTATAAAAGACATTTCCCTGAATGGAAACAGCAATGCTTAAGGTCTACGGGGAATCAAAAGCCTATGGAAGCAGAGATAACTCTGCTCTGAAATTTACCTCTGAGTTGCTCTCCTTATAGAGAAAGCAACAGCCTTAGTAATATTTGGTATAGAGGGAGATGGAAAAAATGGCCTTGCAAAAACTATGACAAAACCCCTGTGATTTTTACTTTGAAGGTGGGAAACATTAGTATCAATGTTGGGTTCAATATGGTTTTCACACAACAAAGACAGACAACACGGGGAAATGATGGACTATGGAAAATCTATAGTCCAACTGAGAAGGAACGGACCTGCTGGGTCCAAAGTTTCTAAATTCTTTGAGAATGAGCAATGCTGAACAAAGGTTATGGCAAAGGAAAAGTGAATTATTTTATTATTTTTTTATTAAGGGAATGCTTAGAAGATTGCACCAACTTGAGCTAGTCATTACTAACCATCATCAATAAAATGCTTTAAAGTTTTCAATGCATTTTTGAGTATTTGTCATTTGATCTTCACATGACAACCCTGTAAAGTTCATGCTATTATTATTTCCATTTTACAGATAAGGAAACTGAGGCTAAGACTGGCTAAGTGACCTTGCCCAAGGTCACATAGCTCATAAGTGTCTTAGGCAAAATTAAATTCAGGTCATCCTTACTCCAAATCTGGCACTCCATTCACCACCAACTTAACTACTGCATTCCTATATTACCTTCTTCTCAAAGCAAATTATATACATGAAGGTATTAGGCATCACAAACTTTCAGGGACATGTTTTCGGGCCCCTTGGTTTTGAGGGCTGTTGGCCAACTAAGGTCTCGTGAGAAGGGTGCTACAGATCTAGCCCTAAGAGAAGGTAACCATACACTTTTGATGTGAGACTTAGGTAGTTATGAAAGTTAATTAAGTATTATTTGTGAACAAGAAAAAAGTATGTGTCAATCATGTTTACTTTTGTCACCAAAAAAGGGGGAAGAAATACAAGAACTGGAATTTGCTTACTTTTAGTTGCAAAAAACATTTAATAAACACAGGAAAAAAAAGGGAAAAGAAAAAAGAAATAGTACGGCATGCTTCTTGTGAAGGTTAGATAAATTTCCACATCACTGTCATCCCTTCTTTCTACTGACACAGTTAGTTAGCTTAGTTATGTTAGTTTAGTCCCCTGCCTAGATGAAAGTTTCCTAATTGGTTTCTTTGCTTCAAGTCTCTCTCTGCTCCAATCCATCCTGGGCATTGCTGCCAAAATGATTTTGCTTAAGTGTAGCCCTCTCAATCAACTCCAGTGGCTTCCTCTTGCCTCTGAGAAGAAAAGAAACTCCTCTATTTGCCCCAACCTATCTTTTTGCTTTTTTAACTAAATTTTTTTCAATGAAAAACAAAATCATCTCTCTCTCTCATGGGAAAAAACCAGAACTCTTTAACAAACATGCAAACAAGCACAATTTTCAACAGCCATGTTCAAAACAATGTGTCTCATTCTGCACCCTCAGTTCATCACCTTTCAAAGCATCAAGTAGTAGGCAACACACTTTATCAGAGTCCTTTGGAATTATGGGAGTCAGAGTCCTGAAGTCTTTCCAGGTTGTCTCTGAACAATGTTTTTATTATCACAGATTCTCCTGATTGCGCTGACTTTACTACGCACTGGTTCGTATGATTATTCCTGAGTTCCTCTAAAACTATACTATTCACCATTTCTTATGACAGAGTACTATTCCATTACATTCATATGCCATAATTTGTCTAGTCTTTTCCCAACTGATGAGTTACTGTTTAGTTTCTAGTTATTTATTAGTACAAAAAGAGCTGCTATAAATATTTTTGTATACATGGATCCTTTACCTCTTTATGTGATCTCTTTGGGGTACAGATCCAGTAATGCTATTGCTGGGTTGAAGGGCACGCAGTTTAGCAACTTTTGGGACATAGTTCCAAACCGCTTTCCAGAATGGCTGGACCAGTTCATAAGCTACACCAACAGAGCAATAATGTACCTATTTTTCCACAGCCCTTTCAGCATTTGCCATTTTCCGTTTTTTGGTCAACTTTGTTAGTCTGATGGATGTGAGGCAGAACCTCAGAGTTGCTTTAATTTGCTTTTCTCTAATAATCAGTGATTTGGAGTATTATTTATTTATTTTTTCCAAAAGGGTACTATTGATAGCTTGAATTTCTTCCTCTGAAAACTACCTGTATGAACCCTTTGAATTTGTCAACTGGGAAATGTCTTTTATTCTTATATAGTGGAATAAGTTCCATATATATATATATATATATATCTTGGAAATGAGACCTTTATGAGAGAAATTTGCTGCCAAGATTCCTCCCCCCCCCCGTTTATCTGCTTCCCTTCTAAATTTAGCTGCATTGATTTTGTTTGTGCAAAGACTTTTATATTTTACATAATCTAAATGGTCAATTTCATCTTCTGTCCCAACCTATCTTTTCACCCTAATTGTATGTTAGTCCCTTGCTGCACTCTGCATCATAGCCAGACTGGTCTCTTCACTGCTTTTTCATACATGGCATCTGTTTCTTGTTTTTATGTCTCTCATTCCCTCCTTACCTCCACCTTACAGAATCCTGCCCTTTAAGACACAGCTCATATATATATCACCTTCTCCACTCCTCTACCCCAACTGCCAGCGCTCTACCCTCCCACCCAAACTATCTTGTATTCAGCTTCTCTGTATTAGTTTTACTGTCTTCATATTTGCTTTGGATAAAACGTAAGTACTTGCTGTCTCCTTTATTAGAATCTAAGCTCCTTTTGAACAGGGATTTGTTTCATTCCTTGTATTTCCAACACTTAGCACACAGTGACTGACACATATTACACACTTTATGAAACTGATTTTAATCTATCTGTAAGATGGTATATGTAACTGAATTCACAGATGACTTCTGAAAGATAACCTTCCTGTGACTAGCTACATGTTTTCTTGTTTTAGACAGTAATAACAGTTGGCATTTATGTAGTACTTTAAGGTTTATAAAACACTTTACATGTATTATCTCATTTGATCTTCAAAACAACGAAGCAGGGTAGGTGCTATTATTAGCCCCATTTTACAGAAGAGAAAGCCAAAGCACAGAGTAGTATCTGCCCAGGGTCACACAGTTGTAAACCTGTGGGGCAGGATTTGAACTCAGATTTTCTTAATTCCAAGTCTGGCATCCTATCCAGTATTCTACCTAGTTGCACTGATAAGCTATATATTACACAATTTTATTTAATATAAAATTTTGCTAAGGAATACATTGTAGTCAATTTGCAATTCTAACTTTCAGAATATAATTATAAAATCTACACTTCTTATTTTGCATTTTTCACTGAGTCAAATATTATCTATTATTCTATTAAAATATTAAATATGTTAAAAGCATTGAGAAGAGGCACTAAAGAAGAAACTCCCTCCTTCCCAGATTTTCTTTTTCTCTAACATGAGGTCATTCTTTTAATTCAGATCCAAAGACATACATATATCATTGGACATCATTTCTTAATGTCACACGACTTACATTCAAAGTTGCAATCCAGGCAATCGGAAGACTTCATTATTTTTTCTTGTTCCCTGAGTCGCTGGCTTACAGCTTTCAGTCGCCTAAGTTGAAATAATGAAAAAAACACAAATAAAAAGACTGGGCTATTTAGCAGATTGTTTATCTTTGACATGTTTATCAAAAAATAAGAAATAAAACCATTCATTAGAAGGACATATGAGGCTGCACACATCAAAGCAGGCCCACCCAAATTTGCTTCTAAGTCAGCTGGTTGGTCAGTCAAAACAGTTACTAAGTTCCTTCTAGGTGCCTGTTGCTCCACTAAATAATGAGGAAACAAGGAAAAGCCAAAATAGTCCCTGAGGGTTGGGTAGGTAGAACTTCCATTCTAATGGGCAAGAAAATATGTGAATACATATCTAAGACATATTCAGAGTACACAGAAGGGACTCTCAGAAGCAGCTCCAAGAAAAGCCTCCTGCAGAGAGGTGGGGTTTGGGCTGAGGTTTGAAGGGAGAAAAACTAAGAGGCAAAGTAAAGAGGGAGAACATCCCATGCATGGGGGAACAGAGACGGTAAGGATAAGAGATGGGAGATGGAGGGCCATGGGCAAAGAACGCCAAGTCGGCCAGGGTAGGGCCAGGGCAGCCGCGCAGAAGGGAACAAAACATGAGAAGGGGGCATGCTAAGAAGAGCTTTAGATGACAAACGGGCAGGCACATAGTACGAGCTCTACTCATGCTAAAGGCCGCTAGAGTTTGCAGAGTAGGAGAGATGGCACGGTCAGATCCACACTTTAGAAAAAAGTCTCTGGCAGCTGAAAGGAGATAAACTAGAAGGGAGAACAATTAGGAGGCAACTGAATTGTCCTGGCAAGAGGTGATGAGGTCTGAGTGAGGGTGGTGGCTGTCAGAATGGAAACAGGGTGACATACAAGACGTTGTAATAGCAGAAATGACAAAATTTCACAAGAGACTGGTGAGTGAGTGCGAAGAGCCAAAGATGACACTGAGGCTGTGAGCCTCGGTGATAGGAGAATGTTATTGTACTCGAGGGCAAGAGGAGAAGTTCAGAAAAGAAGATGGCTTCAGGGGAAAGATGATGAGTTTGAAATGCTGGAACATTTGCTTTGAGGTGTTGAAATGGCAGTGGATAATGCAGGCCTGGAGCTCAGAGACCGGGGCTACACAGAGATCTAGGAATCATGCAGAGAGATGGTAATGAACCCATGTTACCTGATGAGATCACCAAGACTATAGAGGGGCAAAGAGAAGAGGACACATTTTGTGTTTCTCTCTATCTATAGAATAACTCATTTGGAACACAATCCCAAGTTGTGATGAAACATCAAGGCATGATTCTTTTACTCGATGAATAGGCAAAACCCTCAAAGATAAAATGGAGCCTCTTAATATTCCTTTCATTTGTGGGGAGTTGTAGGATTCCTCATTATACTCCAAAATAGTTTTTCTGCTCCTCTAGAATACTTAGCTTGCTATCATTGTGCTTTAAAAAAAAAGTCTTTTTCAAGCAATATAATTGAAAATATGATCTTATACTGTTGTGACGTTTATCATCATTTTATACGTATTTTTCCTTTAGTTTTTTTTTCCATGTGTAACTAATGCTCATTAAAACACACACACACACACACACACACACACACACACACACACACACACACACACACACACACACACCCCTAACATCTCTGTCACTTCTTTGACTCTCCCTGTGCCCAAGACGAGCTTCTCATTATTATTATTTTTTGCTTTTTGGAGGGAAGGCAGGGCAATTGGGCTTAAGTGACATACGCAAGGTCACACAGCTAGTAAGTGGTAAGTGTCTGTGGCTAGATTTGAACTCAGGTCCTCCTGACTCCAGAGCTGGTGCTCTATTCACTGCACCACCTAGTCGTCCCAACGGGTATCATTCTTCAATGAGGTGAGGTAGGTTGAGCAGCATTATATTTAAGATTCCTTCCTATTTCATGATTCTATGGAGTCTGCAATTTGGTTAAGCTAATTTCCACTGTCCTATCCCTACTGTTTTTTTAAATTAATTTTTGTTTACTTTTAGTTTACATCATTCATTTCCATGAGAATTTGTTACAAATTTTCTCCCCATTTTTCCCCCGCCCATCACCCCAAAACAGCGTTCTCACTGTATACCCCCTCCCCCAATCTGCTCTCTCCTATACCCTCCCCCATCACCCCTCTGACTTTCCGGTAGGGCAGGATGGGTCTCCCTACCCCAGTGCCTGGATATCTTATTTCCCAGTTGCATGTAAATAATAATAATAATAATAATAATAATAATAATTATATATATATATATATTAACATTTGATTTTACAACTTTAAATTCTAGATTCTTTCCCTTCTTTCCTTGTCACCCGCCCCCACTGCAAAGACAAGCAATTCACTACAGGCCATACATGTGGAGTTACGCAGAACATCTCCACAATGGACATATTGTGAA